>WBNH01001328.1:133379-290543 GCA_013401255.1 Urocolius indicus
TGTTCCTACTCCTTGCACCACCACCAGCCAGAAGAAGAAGAAGAGGAGACAGAAGAAGGAAGAAGCAGGAAGAAGATGGAGGAAGAAACCTCTTCTTCCGGCTTCTTCTTAAAAAGTGATCGTGGAGGCGTCTAATTGGCTCAGCCCCAGAAGTGGGTCTGGCTCAGAGCTGGGGAGAGTTGCAAACAACTTCTGACAGGTGCCATCTTTACAGCCCCTTCCCCTTTACCAGAAAAGGCTGGCATGTCAAACCATGACACAGTGTCAAACCACCACAAAAGGAAATCTGCTGAAGTTGGCTGTTGTTAGGAGAAATCTTACAGCTCCCTTACATTCAGTTTAACTGTTGTTGCTACACATACCACAGCTTCCACTCAGTAACCAGCTTTGGATATACTTGTATTCTATCCTTTCTACAGCATCAATCATGTCATTCAGATAACACAACTGTGTGTGGTTTTAGTATCTGCCTAAAGGCCTTTTAATCTTTAGTATTACAAGAGCATCCATGGAAAATATTCTGCAGTCTAAGACATAATTTGACCTTATTATATTTGCTGATACTGAGAAGGTAGTAAGATGGCCCTTGTATGCAATATTATGTCCCTAGTGGAAGCAGGAATGTTTGAATATGATTGTCTTAACACAGCATAGTTCTTCCAGTCAGTAGCCTGGCTCAACATAAATCTACTCTTTATTCTGCTGTAAAAGAGGCAAACATTCAGTTATGAACAGAGTTCATATGTGAAACATTTTCATCAGTTGGCATATAAATGTCAATAAATGTTGAGTTAATAATCTATTAATACTGAATTACTGTTAGTCATAGGTTCATTGCAACTGAACTCTGAATTCACTTATTCAATTATTTGTGACTACATAAAATTTTACTTTATGTTAAAATCATGTTACTTACTGATATATTTCACCCAGCTTGTCAAAATTATACACCACTGACAGAGTGTTTTCTAACATAAAGAGGCCAGTCTTCCCTGCAGAGAAAGATGAAAAAACACTGAAGTGCATCGTTGATTCTCTGTTTATTAGGGAAAGGTACATTTGTAAGTCTAAATATAAATTCAAATATCTCTTCCATAGCCATGAAATGGAATTGTGAAAGAGACACCAAAATTTCCATCTTAGATCTATGCTGCCAATTTGGCATTGTGGTTTGCTGAGACAAAATGGTAGAAAAGCTGGAAAGCAATTTCATAAATAATTTCCACACTGTTTCTCCTGCTTCTGATTCACTTTATTTCAAGTTCTCTTTCCCTGTTCCCAAGTCTTTCACCTTTTTGCTTTAGTACTTTTAAGGAAATCTGTTATTTACAAATTTCCATTTCTTTCACAATTTTTTGCCTGTTTCATTTTCCTCCCATTTTAGGAAATAAATTTCCAAAGTTAGCCACTTGGCTATAGAGAAGAAAAAGGTGAGCACAATAAAAAAAATACAGGTAATAGTTGCAAAAATAATTTTTTAACTTTAAGTAATGCAGAAATATCCTCTTCTAAAGTCAATTTCATTGATGGGGATCCTACTTTAACAAGAATAACTATTGTCAATTATTAAAATTTTACTCCAAAATATCAATCAGCTTAATTATCATCAAGTATGGGACCACCTGGTTATCTGCTACTTCCTGAGTCCTCATGAGCTAAGTTGTCTCAAAAGCAATAGCTTTGTTTACTGTATTGTGTAGGCCATCCAGTGAGGGCATCCACAGAAGCGTAACAGAAAGGAGTTTCCAGTCACACACCTCTTTAGGATTAAGCAGTTAGTAAAGTGGCTAGGCTTCACTCTTCAAACAGAGAAAGCAACAGCATACCTTTAACTGGCCATGACAGGAATGGAAGATAATCATGTGCATGGATTTATGGATTTCTCAGAATAAGAAAATATCTTTCATTTTGACCATCACCAGAAAAGATGATTACAACTCTAAGATATTATTAAAGCTGCCAAAGCTGTGAGACTTTTTTTTTTTTTTTTCATGTCCAAAATTATTCAGGTGTCTTCATAGGTGTTTTGTGGTTTTTTTTTTTTTTATAGATCAGCTTGTTCTCCATCGGAATTCTCAGTGAGAATGCAGCTGCAGTGTGACCTCAACCTTTATTTTTCTTTCTTTCTTTTTAAAATTTGTATTACTTAGACAGATTTTAAGATGGGAAATAACAGCAAGCTTACTGGGCTTGAAGAAAGTCCCTAGTGGTACACACTTGAACTGGGATACAGCTGTTAATATGTCTGTGATGTAACTCTCAACAAGTCAAAGTTAGCAAGAGAGCATACTTACTCAAAGCAAAATAATGGTTAGGGCAAATGTCCTGGGATCTGTGAAATCTACTGTTTCTAAAGTTAATCTCCTTTATGAAAGAATACTATGAGAATTATACACTTGGGAACTTACAAAGAGCACTATATTACAGTTAGTTAAAACAGATCAAACTCTTTCCTCATGCAAGCTTCTGAAGTCAATGGAGTTACAAAAGCAGTGGTTTTGACCTGCAGCATCTGATAGGTGATGGGTGCAGATCTTAAGGACACTTCACGCAGCATTAACATAGGATATAATACTGTAACAGATAACAAAACAGCCTTAGGAAGTTTTACAGTAAAATGACACTTTTATCTTTGAAAGACTGGAGCTTTGTGGCAAGAGTCTGACTTACTTCCATGAATAGGTTTGAAACCATTTGGGCATGCTCAGTGGCAGATTAACTGAGTCTAAAAGTCACTGTATTGTGCTACTCATACACACAACTATTCTCTAAAATATAAACTGGTGAAAAATGTAGACATGGTCCTGAGGCTCCTCCTGATCTGTGCAAACCAAAACCAGCTCACAAGGATGGACAAAAGTACAGTCGAACAATAGTTCAGTCTCTTTCTCCCTTTCCCTCATGTCAACCCATGACATTTTCTTATGTGGTCCTATTGAAGTCTTAAGCACCAAGGACAAAATTTTAGAGTGAGTAGAAAGAATAAACAATGTCCTCTACATGAGGACATCAAAATAGGATATTTGCTCTTTTGTAGTCAAATACCTTTTTAATCCATCTGTAATAACTGCATTTCATCAAACTATACCTGACGTAACACTTTTCCTAAAATTTCTCAACTTCTAAAATAGGAATTAGAAGGAGTTGTAGGTCCACATAGGTATTTACGTTTATTTACTTCATGAACTGTTCTGTGTGCAAAGCATCTTCAGCATCTTCCTCTACAAGATATAGACTTCACTTTCTGGAAATAGTGGGGATATGCCTTGTCATATCCCTTAAGAATGAAAACTCTGTTCAGTGAAAGATTGCAGGTGAAGTGAGCATGCCCTACAGCAACAGTGACAGAGCCTGTGGCCTAAGCAATTGCAGGATAGAAAGGTAAGCAAGAAAGAAAGATGTGGGACAAGATGATTGCAAAATAAGACTTCAAAGGAAAGCAGAAAAACAGAAAGCTCAGCTTGTCCTTATACAATTTGAGACACATTTGCAAATGAACATGATTTCTACTAACATAAACAAAGATCTCCACTGACAGTGTTTTACATCAAACTAGAAGATAATCATTTAAGATAGAAATAAAATGAGTACAAGAAGCATTTTGCAAAAGTTCAAACAATCCACTGCAATGCTTTTGGCTTACTGAACACTTTGAAACAGAAACTGAACATTTCAGCAAAAGTTAGCCCAGCTCAAGAATCTTTGAAATTGGCTTTTGTTTGTCACCCACAGATTACCCACTCTCATGACCCCTCCTTCCTTTCTGCACTCTCTTCTTGTATTATTCATGACTTGTCAGCAGCCAAGAGATTCCTCTGGGTTTCAGTGATGAAGTGCTTCATTTGGACTACTTGTTTCATTCACTTTAAAAGAACAAAAAAAAAATGTCAAAGCACATTTATCCACTTTTGGATATCTGTTGCCAGTTGTTATGATTTCTGGAACTGAAAATTGAAGATTTAAAATTAAAAAATATCTTAAGTCAAAGCAGCACATGTTGTAGATATTATAGAGACATGGTGAAGAGAGCATTGAAGTTGTTGCATTTGTGCCACTACATATTTCACCTTAAGATCACTCATTTTCCCAGCTCACCATGGTAGATCTCAGATATGACACCACTAAACCAAGGCTCTTCTTCCTCTGCTCCCAAGGCAAAAAAACAAGATTCAACAAAGCAACGTCTGCTGGAAGCGGAGTACAGGGTGTTATGGTTTTGCCCAGCCAACAATGAAGCACCATGACAGTCTCTCGCTTGGTGCCCCCCATTTACCCCCACCCTCATTAGGATGGCGGTGGCCCCAGCAAAATGAGAGGAAAAAGATAAGCAAGGTTGTTGTGGATCGAGACAAGGGCAGGGAGGGTTCACTGCCAGTTACAGTTCCAGCCAAAACAGACTCCAGTACTCGACTTAGAGAGGAAAATAGGAAAGTTTATTCTACTACCTACAAGAAATAGAACAAAAGCAAAAAGAGAGTAGGATGATTGAGAAAATTACTGCCAGCACTTTAAGATCTCCCTCCCCCATTCCTACTTTCTTCCCAGTTCACTGCTCTCAGTATCTCTACCTCCTTCCCCCTCAACGGATCGGGGGGAAGGGGCAGTGAATGGGGTATGTGGTCAGTCTCTCGCAGATGGTCTCTGCTGCTTCTCTCTTCTCAGATGAGGATGACTTCTGGCATTCTTCCCCTGCCCCAGGACACAGTCCTTAATGAACTTCTCTGGCATGGCTTCTTCCCAATAGCTATGGCTTCTGTGTCCCTCACGTGGGACACAGCCTCCTCTGGGCATAGTCCTGTCACGAGGTCTTTTACAAAGTGCAAACAAATCTCATCTTCACCAGGCCTCTCCATAGGATGCACGGGGGTCTCTGCTCCAGCACACCTCCTCCTCTCTTCCCTCACTGACCTTAGGGTCCACATGGTTGTTTCTCTCTCTTCCAAGTCATTGCACTACCACCATCTGGAAACAAAGAAAGAACAGCAAGAAGGAACAGGAAGAACCTGCCTCTTCTGGCTTCTTCTCCTTAATAAGTGATTCTGGAGGTACCTAAATGGCTCAGCCCCAGAAGTGGGTCTGACTCAGAGCTGGGGAAAGTTTTGAGCAACTTTACAGTCCCTTCCTCTTTACCAGAAACGGCTCTACACAAAACCATGACAGAGGGTAAGAGCAGAAGAGAAAGATATAAAGTGGCAGAGGAGAACTGTAACATCGGGACAGTAGAAAAGAAACAGAGTTTTGGGATGGAAACAATATTTTGGGGAAATATTATTAGGAGATGGGAGGATGAAATAGTCAGGTTGTCATAGGACTTCAGGCCTGAGAGGATATACCATGGATGTGCCTAACCATCTAGCTATGCAGGCTCTTATGTTAAGCTGAAACTGAGCTACATTGGCTAAACAAATGGGAAAGCAGGTTTCATTCTTAACTTCAGTGAAACTGCACCCACTTACATTTCATTTGAATTTGGCACTTACTGTATTTTGTCTCCTTTCAGTACAGATAATGGCCCTTCTCCCATTCTGGGTAAAGGGAAATATAGATTAAAATGGCTTAAAAGAAAAAAAAATGTTAAAAACCAACTAAAATTCATAAGAAGAGTTTGACATGGGCTACAGACAAAAACCAGGCTAATGGTATTTTCAGGTATTCATCTCCAAATCATGTTTCAGGGACAACTGATCTATATATCAGCCTGGTCAAACATCTGTAACTGGTCTGCTTGAAAACTTTAAACTATATGTTCACTCAGTACAGTAAATAACATGGTTCAGGTTGAGCAGTCTCTATTTGTCCCAAAATAATTTGAAAAATCACTGTTTTAAAGTGATTTTTCCATTGGCTGCACCTGGACTGGTATTCATTTAAACTATTCTCTAGTCTCCCATTCTGGTACCTTTATGGCTAACAGATTAAAACTCAGCTACCAAGAGAATGTGATGTACATTTTTATTATGAACTTTTATGGCAGCACTTCTTTATTATATCAGTACCAAAAAAGAATGTTAATAGACATTTGAACCTGACCATTTGCATGTTTCTGTATACTATACAGTTGTAAAGGGAATAGAAAATAAACCTCTATTTCATACTTTCTTAAGTTGAACTTCTTGCCTCACTGGCAAGCCAGCTGTGATCCTAATTCTGTGATATATTACAGGCTTTTGTGCAAGACTGAAAAGTGAGTTCGGCACTACAGTTGATTAACACTGAGACAAGTATCATAAATAAAGGAAAAAAGGCTTAATTTTCACAGTTTACTGTTGTGGCATGTACCCTGGTACCCTACACAGAATAAACTTATTGGCTTTTATTTATTCTTGTCCTTTATGGACAAACAAATTAATGCTGTTGTGTGAAGCATAATCTACTGTGCTTAGTCTACTGAAAACAACCCTGTCCCCATTATTTTGATGTACCACCCTAGCATGATCTCAGGTACATTGCATCTTTAGATGACATGTGGAGTCTGTGGCAGCTGTTAAATCAGTGTTTATTTCAGTGATGCAAGACATCAAATTGAAAGAGATTGACTTAGTGTCCTGGGCAGTCTCCTAGACATAAAATGTGACATAGTGTGCCTACTTAAGTATTGCAGTCTAAAGGAGTGACAAGTTTAGGGGGAAGATGTATCATTGCTATCAGCTCTGTTGTGCAGATAGATTACCCGTGTTCAAGTAATAGTGCCTGCACAAAGCATATTTACATCAATATTCTTTTGGTTGGAGCAACTTAAGAGTGTTTCTTCTTTCAATAGGCTTTAGTGTTTTCTGGGAGGTGTCTTTCAAGGACATTATCAAGCTACACATTATTCCAGTTACATCTGGAAAACAAACAAAAAAGCAGCTCAGTAGTTTTATATTTTTCTTTATATAGACCAGAAAATAAATAGTACACCTGCATTTTGTGTCATGCACTTGGACATAGCTGTATAAATGTTGTGCCTCCTCATCTTGAAGCCAAACAAATTGTAGCTTTTGACTTAATATTTGAACAAACCTGAGGAAAATCTCTTATATGAGCAGTTCTGTTTTTTTCCAGGGAATTCACAGTGAACCTGGCTTTCATAAACAATTCAAATTGACTTAATAAGTTGTTCTGATTTGCTAATGTACGATTTTCTGTAAAATTCATTAATATTTCAAGAGGAACGTATGTATTAATTTTCAACTTTAATATTAAAGAAGTACCTTGAGTAGGTTAAGGAATGAACAAATAGCTGATTTGATGATGGCAGGACCAAAAAGAAATTCCAATACTCAACAACAAAATTATTTCTCCAGCAGCACCTTAGCACCTTCCTTTATTCTGGGCCTTCTGGCCAGTTTGAAGTTTTCTCCACAGGACAGGAAAGGGAAAGTTACTGAGCACATATATCATCTTCTCCCAGAGTATGTCTCATAAAGTCTTATTGCAAAGGGAGTTCAGTGGAGGCAGATCCTGAAACACTGCTTTCAAAAAGTAGTTATTAAAAGTCCATAGCTTAAGTCTAGGACTGCAGTTCAAGACCAGACATCTGACAGGTATTGCATACACCATACCAAGCAACCATCTAGAGGAATGAATGCTATTTCCTTCAACTGAGCACAATCTTTGTAAGCCTCTTCCATCCTGCCTTCCACTATTCCATATTCCTATACAGAAGGAAATAATGAACTTTTTCTCTCACATCTCTAGCTTACACCAGCTGCTATCATTAGGTTTACACAAAGCACCTCTCTCAGATCAACGACTTTTTTTTCTGACAGGGTAGAACCAAGAAAAAAGCCAAGAGAGAGCCTAAGGCTTTCCTGGTAAGACATGCTTGTCTCATCTCAAAAACTTGTTAAGCACAAGGCTTTTCCATTTATTCTTCCCCCACATTACTCTAAGAGTTTCCAACTCATGAGTTTTGGTACATAACACCTTTTGTGCAACTTTTGCTCCAAGTCAATATTTTGGTTTCTTTTGCAATTTCAGACTCTTATTCCTGCCTTTTTAGTTTCTGTTTTTCTAGCCAAAGAAGTAGTTTCCTTTCACTACAGTTTGTCATTGGTTTTGTTTTCCTTCTTGTTTGTTTTTTGTCAGGCTTGATTCTTCATGTTGGTGTCCTTTGACTTGATTCCACACTGTAGCTTCCTTCCCAGAATATCTGCAATGCTTTAATCATTCTCTTCTCATTATTCTGTTCTTCAACTGGGAAAGGTACACTAACACCAGAAGCCTTCCATTCTAGGTAAGAAGGCAACTTTCTCCTTGGAGATTTTGTCTGTCATGTTAATTTTTATATTTTACCTTGTTAGTGATATTGACACTGAATGTGGAGTACTTCTGGAAGGTGGGGACATTATTCTCACCATAAAACATTTACTTTAGTAAAATCATCCCAGAAAACAAATTGATATATATAAGGGGAACAATATAAAAGCTGTCAGCGGGGTACAGGTTTATTTTATGCAGATGCAGAGTTTGCATATTATGGGACTCAACAGCACTCAAGTTTCCAATATTTTTTTTTCTTTGACCATTTTTCTTCATTACTTATAGGTCTCTGCAGAATTTAGAGCTGTTATTACAAACATATACATTACAGAAGGAACACAGCCTGACATGCATAGCTTTTTAATAAGGTTTTCATCAGCTGCTTTTACCAACATTTTTTCATTTCTCTTACACCCTGTTTTTAATGTCTCAGTCTTCATTTGATGGTACAAAACAAGAGAAGTGGAATATTACCACAAAATGTGTTCATGGCTGAATATAAAAATAATCACACAATGCACTTCAACCATGAAGGCTCTGTAGACAATTTCCATTCCTGTTTGCACACTCAATCTATACATCTAGATTGGAAAAGTTATCCTCTTTTCCTGCATCAGATTAACCCTTAAAAAAAAAGCATTCTGAAAACTTAGATTCATAATTGAAAATAATTCATATTGAGTTTTAAGTCTAACATTCAAAATTAAGCATGAATATTTGTGCAAAGAATTTTCTGAAATCTTCCAAGACCTGCACTTGCGAAACTGGACACCACAAGCTGATATTCAAAACACATTTCTTCTCAAATATATAAGCCAAAATAAAGTGTCCTTTTATCACTGAGGAGTGATTGTGATGTTCTAAGTTTTAATTACTGGAGGTAACAGAGTTGGCAGAAGTATGAAGCAGTTCTCTATCCTACCATAGATGTCAATAAAGTAAGTGTCTGATGGCTGTCAATTCAGATCCATTAGGACCTGTGGCAAGTTTATTCTGGCTCTAGGACACAGCTCTGACTCATACTAAAAAAGCATATTTCAGCTGTGGCTGCATTTAATGTGATCCGTACTCAAAATCAAGTGTTTTTTTACAATCCAAAAACTTAAAGAAAAGTAAAAAAATCCACTGCTAATTGTCTCATCTCTTATGTCAATACTAGTAGTGAGATAATAAATGAGATATATCTAATATCCCTGTCAGCCAACCTTTCCCAGCAGAAAAAAGAGGTTGAAAGAAGTTGTAGTGTATTTTTTCTATATGTTTTCTTCTTTGGTGTGGGGTATAACTTGTGCTTCCTCTTCAACATGAGATGCTTCACAATATGAAGGGGAGAAAGAGAGTGAACATTCCCATTCTGTAGTTAAAGGAGGTGAAAAATAAGCTTGCAGCAGGATCACATCAGTAGGCAAATACACTTCTACACACTTAAGTGGATTTCTATCAATGATCATTCTTGCTAAACCTCTTTTTTTTTCTTAGCTCACAGCTTAGCTCTGATGCATGGGGTTGGCATTGTCTCAGCTACACTCTACCTCTGGCAGTTATGATAGCTGAGGGATTCGGATTCATGATCCCTTTACTTGCATTTGAAATAGGCTACAACATTCTGGGTAAATCTGTTTTATTTTTTTCCACTCTCATAAATATCAGCAGGCACCATGAAACCTGACTTATATTAACTCAGATCTCATACCCACCACTGATGCACTGCTTGCAGCACTGCCAGAGGAGGGTTATGTAAAAGTGTTCTGGACAGCTTTACAGATTGAAAATGTCAGTACCAGCACACCTTAAAAGAATCTCAAGACTTTGCTGTTCATATATTAAATCTGAAGAAGACGTGTCCAACAACAGCATAAAATGAAGAAAAGCTCTGAAGAGCAGGGGGAAAAGTGGAAGAGGAAAAAAAAAAGAGGCTAAAAAGTAGAGTTGGTGTTCACTGCTATGAATATTGCCCAAGTTTTTATGTCAAGAGCTCTCCATTCATATATCATGCAGGATGCTTAGTCTAATGTCTATAATGGTGAGGGAATACATCCAGAATTAGTCAGAGAAAGTCTGTCAAATAAAATTATTCCGAAATGCTCTAATACCTTGCAACCTGGCAAGTAAACCTGCTGCCTACAGATATTCCTCTTAACATCTGGTGCTGTGATGATTCTGAGCATGTGCTTGTGAATTCACACTCACAAAGACAGGATATTGCCCATCCACATTCTCTAAAGCAAAATTCAAATAATAAATTACCAAGGATGGGACTCTTGAGGACTATGCTCACGTCACAGCAATACTTCAACAAAATTCCAGCTTTACATTTCTCTTGGCTTTGGCTATACTGCACAACATTCATAGAGCAAAGGAGGGGGTTGAAATTCAAAATAAATCATTTGAAAAATCAGAAGTGCTATGCATTCCAAAAGCTGCATGAGGTTATCCTGCTATAAAAAGAATGAGAAAGGTCAGGAAATGTTCTTCTATTATTGGCAAATTCTGATTGATAATCAGGAAAGTTATTAGTACACACTCGTATTTGCATATGCCTACTGTACAATGGGAGTGAAAATCAATTGCAGGTGAGGTACTTGAGGACTGGAGAAAGGCCAGTGTCACTCCAGTCTTCAAAAAGGGTAAGAAGGACGACCTAGGAAAGTCCAGGCTGGTCATCCACACCTCTGTCCCTGGAAAGTGATGGAACAACTCATCCTGAATGTTATCACTGAACATATGAAGGAGAAGATGGTTATCAGGGGCAGTCAACATGGATTCACCAAGGGGAAATCTTGTTTGACCAACCTGATAGCCTTCTACGAGGGCATAACTGACTGGCTAGATGAGAGGAGAGCAGTGGATATCATCTACTTTGACTTCAGCAAGACTTTTGACACTGTCTCCCATAACATCCTCATCAGAAAGCTCAGACAGTGTGGCTTGGATGAGTGGACAGTGAGGTGGATCAAGAACTGACTGAATGACAGAGCCCAGAGGGTGGTGATCAATGGCAATCCAGTTGGAGGCCTGTGGCCAGTGGAGTTCCTGAGGGATCAGTTCTGGGGCCAGTCTTGTTCAACATCTTCATCAACAACCTGGATGAGGGGAGAGAGTATATCCTCAGCAAGTTGGCTAATCACACCAAACTGGGAGGACTGGCTGATTCCCCAGAAGGCTGTGCTGCCATTCAGCAGCATCTCGACCGGCTGGAGAGTTGGGCAGAGAGGAATCTCATGAGGTCAACAAGGACAACTGCAGAGTCCAGAAGGACTCAGAAGGAACAATCCCATGCACCAGCACAGGCTGGGGGTCGAACTGCTGAAGAGCAGCTCTGCAGAGAGAGAGAGACCTGTGAGTCCCGATTGATAATAAGCTAAACATGACCCAGCAATGTGCCCTCGTGGCCAAGAAGGTCAATGGTATCCTGGGATGCATCAAGAAGAGTGTGGCCAGCAGGTCAAGAGAGGTTCTTCTCCCCCTCTACTCTGCCCTGGTGGGGCCTCATCTGGACGACTGTGTCCAGAACTGGGCTCCCCAGATCAAGAGGGACAGAGAATTTCTGAAGAGAGTTCAGCACAGGGCCACCAAGATGACCAGGGGACTGGAACATCTTCCTTACGAAGAAAGGCTGTGGGAACTGGGGTTGTTTAGTCTAGAGAAGAGGAGACTAAGGGGAGATCTTATTAACACTTACAAATATTTAAAAGGGTGGGTGTCAGGAGGTTGGGACATCCCTTTTTTCTATTGTAGAACAGGACAAGGGGTAATGGGATAAAGCTGGAACACAAAAAGTTCCATTTAAATATAAGAAAAAGCTATTTTACTGTAAGGGTGATGGAGCACTGGCACAGGCTGCCCAGAGGGGTTGTGGAGTCTCCTTCTTTGGAGGTCTTCACGACCCTCCTGGACATGTTCCTGTGCAACCTAATCTAGGTGGAGCTGCTTCTACAGGGGGGTTGGACTTGATGATCTCTAGAGGTCCCTTCCAACCCCTACCATTCTCTAAGCAGTAGTATATTTGTTATTAAATTTTACTTTGCTGTGGTATCTACTTAAGACTGCCTACTGCAGGGTTTTGTATACTGTGCTAAAACATTTCTGTTCCTACAGTTAGGCCAAAGTCTTGAGTGTGATTTTAGACAATTCTGAATGCTTTAAGTTTTGGCTGTATGATCAGGCAAAAAAAAACTCCAAACCCTTAAGTTACATTTAAGATGACTTCTCTTACTTGACCTTTGCCTGCAACTATTCATTATTCATTGTCTGTATGTATATTATTTACAAACAAGAAAAAAATTATAATAATCTTCTATGATTACATCATATTTTCCTAAATGAAAAAATGTCAGTAGTTACTTAGTTTCTTCTAAGTAAGATATTTCGAAAAATAATATAAGAAAATTCATTCTAAGTGAAAAGAAGATTCAATATCAGAGGAATGATATTCTTCTTTACAGGAATGAAAAAGAACGTGAACTCAGTTTTATCTTGTGAGTGCATTTTGGCTAAACCAAAACATTGGCCTTTTCACAGTTGCCATGTGACCAGTTAACAAAAGACATAAGCAACAAAAGTAGTTGACTTCAGTGTAATGAATGCCAGTCTGCAAACATAAATCACATAATTTCTGGAGTTAAAGCTGAGTTCCGTATTTTCAGTCTTGATTCCTTCTGTTCGTTTTGGGTTTTTTTAAAATCTTGCCTCCTTTAATTTAAATTCCCTTTTTTTTCCCCAATCTTTCTATAACAGGGGCATTATAGTGCAAGCAACATAAAAAGGACAGAAGGAAGTAAGGTCTAAAAGGACTGCTCATTTCTCATCCTCTTCACTTCTGCCAGGTAGCGCAAGTCTGATATGGCCCTCATAGACAGGATACTTGTGATCATTTGAGATTAGCCATCTGCACTTCTGATCATTTGTGATGATAATGGCAATACTAAGTTTTCCTCTTTAGCGCAAATAAAAGTAATGAAGGTATTTTATACCCAAAAAACAGCTAAGTCATACTGATGTGCAAAGAGCCACTTAGTAATATCTTAGAATTGTTATTTGGGCAATGTGTGACTGAGCTCATCTCCAAGAAAAACTTCCAGGGCTAATGGAAAAAAATAACCTGCTGCCCTAACTTATTCTCCAGAGATCTGTGTCTTCCATCCTTACCCTTGTTTTAGTAATCAATGAAGTTAATGTAAGTCTTTCCATTGATTTCTGTGGTCTCCAGCAAAAGGTTCCAGCTGTCCCTTTGGGAGCTTCATTTAAACCTCTTGGATAAATGGAGTTTGTTAGCTTTACAGCATGATATACAAATTTATAACACTATGTCTGATAATCCACCTGGGGGGTAGTGAAGCTGTAATTTAAATATTTTAAAGTATATTATGTTCATTAAATGGTGTGTGTACATTAACTGAATGTAGAAGTTGAGTTAAATGATTTTTTATATAACAGAGTACCATATAAACTAATGAGAAATAAAGGAATACTAGTCACCACACTGTAACAAAATATTCTTACATCTACATAACATATGTCCCTGGAGAATTGTTACTTCATGCTCTGTGTGATGGATGTCTACCAACAGTGAGATTTGTTGTCTGAGATGACTCACCTGGAATTCATTAATGCTTCTAAATGAAGCCAAGGAATGTAAATACTTTTAAGGGCTCAGTGATACAATAAACCCTTACACTGGATTTACAGTATTGGCATCATACTTAATTTTAGTATCGGTAATGTTTTTCCACTTTACACCTAGAAAAGTGGTGGACAGGTTACAATTAAATTCTACAACATCCCTACACTGCTACTAAAATATCTTTCTCCTCTTTTAATTCCCAAACTAAAATAACTTTGTTTTCTGTACTGAGCTGCTGTTACCTCAGGATAAATAGATGTGTATTTTCAAAATTATATTCTATAACTACTTAACATATTGAGACATCACAGCTCTCTCAGTACGCTTCATACTCTTCCCTATTTTTCTATGCCTCTAATGACCTATTCCTATCCATTTTTAAGAGAACAACTAGTCCAACTGTATCGCTTGCTAACATCAGATTTTAGAAATGGATTGTAACGACTCTGAATTCATGATTCCTCTCAGCTGTGAGTTTTCAATGACAGCTCCATGTTCTCACATCAGAAAAAGAGATTACTCCCTGAACATAGTAAGGCTTCATGCATCAAACACAGACATCTAGCAGTCCCTTGGAAATTGTGTGCTACCATGCAACTATGAAATGGATTTTTGTACAATGCCAGTGGGACTTCACATTTTTAATAGCTTTCTGCTTCAGTAGCCCAGGAAAGGAACGTGTCTAGATATTAGCAATAAGCATGCTTAATAGATACTCACTAATCATGATGTTCCATGACACAATATCTGGAGTAATACATCTTAATGAAGGTCTCAAAATTATGTGCCAAAGAAAGCACTGAAATTCCACTTGTACTTGTGTATATTATTCACATGACTGACTGCATAGAACAAGAGAGTACTAATGAAAAATATACTAAAGTAATTTACTAACCACCTATATGTACAATATTACTTTATAGTAATTATGACACAAATTTAAGGATGCCAAACAGCTCTCCAGAACTACAAATGTATTCTTGCATAATCTTTCAAATCCCTCACCTGGTGTGAAATAAAATCCATTCATTTCAATCCAGAATAGAACAAGAAGTTAGCTAATATATATACTAAGAAGCCTATTCAATTAATGAGGCCTCTGTGAGACATGTCAGCGTTTATCTGCCAGTTATCAAGGAAGGAAGTGATGCTGATGGAATGTGAGCACAGGTCCTGCTGCTCTGACTGCAGTACCTTGCCAGACCTTGTCTCGAATGGAAACAAAATCCAGTTGTGAACGTCAGAAATCTGATTAATTGAGAGTGGCATTGTGAGTCTGGTGCTAGTGACCCAATGACTGGGAATTGCCCTGGAGGTTTAAAGTTTCATGTCCTTCCCAGGGTGGCAGTCACACATACAACAAAACTGCCTAGTTAAATTACATTAGCCAACTACCGTTTACAAATTTCAGGATTACAAACGGTCTGCCCATTGTTTGGCACAGATAAACACAATCAGCCGTGGCATTTGAAGCTGCTGACAGATTGCCAGCCACTGGTGCAGATGGTGGCAGCACAAGAGCGCTAATTACCGATGACATTAATAATGAGGTAACCTGTCTCTCTTCAGCTAATAAACAGATGGAATGTGTTTCCTATTAATTTTTTTTTTTTCCGATAACAAATTGTTTAGCTTTAATTGTAGAGAGCAACAAAACCAAATTATCTGTTCTTTGGAGAAATTTGTTTTCCACTAATTGCTCTAAACAATCAATAAAAGAATTACAACTGGCATTATCCCACTGAGAACAGAAGCAGAGAAGTCAAAGTCAATTAGCTTCCTACAGTACGATGCACTCAGATGGAAAGAGTCATTACAACAGAGTGTAAAAGTCAAACTGTAAAGTATGCAGTTCCATGAACAAAGCAGATTTGGATGTAAAACCCAACAGAGGGCTTTTACATACCTTTTGATTCTTCAAATATAACTGGAGTTTCCAGATTTTCTTTGGATGTTTCTAAAAAAGGGTAAAATACAACTAAGATGACATCCTTGAATCTCAGAAGGCTCTGTGTCTACGGCTTTAGTCTTCAGAAGTCATGAATGGGAAATGTCTCATCTACAGAATAAAAGGGAAAAAATAAACGGCTCAGTCTTCTGTCAGTGTGCCATTAGTACAAATATCATACATTTGGAAGAGCTGAGGACTCCACAGGAAGCTAGTGAAATATTATGCAAGTGGGTAAAATAGCTGCTATAGCTGACTTCCCAGCCTCTTCTCCACTATTCTCAAGAGGGCGGGCAAGGAATAAAATAGACCGACTGTTTTTGCCACATGATCAGTGCTTCACATGACAGCCATGCTTCAACTGAGGAGACTATCTCATCAGGACTGGAAGTTCTTGTCTTGTGTAAGCACCGGCTACCAGAAGAAGTGCTGCCTCTCCGAGGCAGAACTTAAGAGCTTGAAGTTCTTCTTGCTAAGTTCCAGAAAGTCCTGTCGAGAAGTCAGATTCAGCTCATCCAAGAGCAAGTAGCCACTTGGCCCCCGTTCTCTCTAACACAAGGCTGCTAGCAGTCTCTGGGCCTTGCATGCACAGAAATCCCAGCAGCCCCACTGCAGACAAGACTGTTGCACAAGAAATGTTCTGATATCCTGTCTCAAAATTGACAAGTGATGATGCGTATTTTTGTATTTATTCCCATTTCCCCCACCATGGGTTTATGATACAACAGAAAGCATATACATGTACACAAACATACTAGGTCAAATATTTAACTAAGAGCAATTGGATCAAAGCAGCAACCAAGTAGCAGGGATAAGTTACCTTCTCTGGAGGTATTTAAAAGACATATAGATGAGGAGCTCAGGGACACGGTTTAGTGGTGAACATGGCAATGTTAGGCTTACAGTTTAACTTGATGGTCTTAAGAGTTTTTTCCAATCTAAAGGGTTCTCTGATTTTATGACCACTCAAATCAGAAAAAAAGTCAAGCGCATCAGACACATATATATTCTGCTAAAATAAGTTCTCATTGTTCTTTTATCTGGTTTCCCTTATATGCATGGAGCTTTAATTTACTTTTATTTTTAGTTTTAAAACATTATTCACAGATTATTTCTGGGTTTCAGTGCGTCCAATTAAGAAAGTAACATGTTAAGATACCCTGTGTTAATCATAACTCACTTTGTGCGTTGGAAGAATCAAGTCCACATCAGTTCACATTAATTCTTTGTATACTGCAGTTTCCCATCAGTGCAAAGCTCAGTAGCTTATATTTTGTGCTGAAAAACTGAAATCATAGAGCTTTATGTGAATCCTTGAGTGATTTAACATCTCTCTTGGGCTAAGCTCCTGATTTGTCTCTTAAGTAGTGGCTAAAGAGCCAAAGTGCTCTCACACAGGCTATTTGAATCACAGTGCTTGTCTCTCCCAGATCATTCCATCAAGAGACTTTCGCACACAGGTTTATTTTTCTACAGCAGTGTCTCCAATTTTATACAGGGTAAAAATTAATGGCCACCCAAGGTCTTAATATGTTTTCAGCAATGAGGTAATGTTGTATTTGAAAAACACATTATCTCCCCACTTTCTACTTTATGCCTTTCACACAAAGGAGTCAACTGACTTTTTCATGCAAGCCCAGTCGTAAAGGCATCCAAAACTTTTATTAAAGGCCACCTACTTTTTTCATGAGTTATCAGAAAAAAACACAGGCAGTCTATTTAGAAGTGAAGAATAATGAATGTCTGTTCTGGGCTGGGAAAGATTTACATACATCCTCACAATTCTCTTCATTCAGACCTTGTAAATAACAACAGCATACAAGCCCTACAGCCACTAATTTAGCACCACATTGTGACTCCCTCTGTTTATTTCCATTTGCCTCAAGCAAAGTCAAGTTCTAGTGACCTTTTCTGGCCAACATATATGAAACAGGTTCATGTGACCTTGGTATTGTTTTGTACAAAGTATTACATATCTTGTACAAAGCAAATACTACAGTTTGTTGACCATGAAATTCCTATGGTTAGGCTTAAGTTGGTTTGTCCATGCATTGCTGAATAATAAGTGTGAGACCAAGTTTTGTTGAAAAGGAAAACAAACATTTTGTTTAGATTTTGATAAATCATTGCAAATTCAGATGCTATTCTGCTTCTAAGCAAAGAAAGAAAATCTTTAAGAAATGAAAGAAAGAAAAAAAAAAAGATATTTAACAGTGCTCAGTTTTTCTCCTTAGCCAGGATTCCTGTAAAATGAAGTGAATAAACACCCCTCTATGACTGTATGTGCAACAAAACTTAATTTAAGCCACCTGTAACATGCTATCTTTTGCTGTGGAAAAGAGAGTGTGTGGTGGTTAGGAGAGATCCAGAAAGAAATCTCTCTCTTATACAGACTGTTTACAGAGCAGCTTAAGAAATTTTTTTAATTGCTCTGAATGTCTTGCTTACTTTTCCAGCAGAGACGTTTCTTTCTGTGCTAATGCAAGACAGATTTCCACAGAACGTCAGCTGAGTGCTAACATTTGTCCTTTACAACATTTTCCTCTACAGATGAGACCAAATTCTGTTTTCCTTCTCATTTTGCCAACTACTGTATAAGTAGCAGTTGCACAGTGTCATTTTGAACCACAAGTTTAGCTACAATCTGTAGAATATGTCTCACGTCAGGCTGCTTTTCTTCCTTACTGTTGGAATCCTCAAATTTTATCATCTACAGATACAGAAGGTGGGTATCTAACAAAAAACAAATCAGCTCTTATCATAGAATCATAGAATGCAACTTTTGTTTTCCCTTCCACATGTGAAGCACTCCATAAGTGTTTATACAGATGAATGGAAATCTTCTACCATACTCTTTGCTAATCTGGGTCATCTGAAATACAAAGTGCAAAATTAAATTCCTACAAACAGTAAAACAGCTCATTCCTCTTCCTGCACTCTGCTACACTTCACTATGCACACAATGTGGTAATTGCTTTTGCTTGACTTGTTCAAATAGCCATTTTCATGATGTGACAGCTAGGGCACTAATATATTTATGCCCTTTGTAATCGGCCAGCATTGCTTGTAATTAGGTGCAAAGTTAATTAAGTGCAATACATCTAATAACTGCCTGCCAGTAACTGTAAAGTTTGATTTAGCACATGAACTGTCAAGGTGTCAGAATGGTGTGTTAAAAAATAAGTTGCTAACAGAAAAACAATCCTGCCACAAGCCAGAGAAAGCACTGTGACAGTGAGTCAGATGAGAAAAGGAAAAGATATTAATTACTTAATATTTCCAGCTCTGGGAAATGACCCCACCTGCATGTTGATGTCAGATCTTGCTTTACTAAGTAGCAAAATGAAATATTTTTTTTTTACTTATCAGGCAATGTCTTCTCTTGTAGACAACCTTCCCTTTAAAAGCTACACATATGGTATAGAATTTTTTAAAGTTTGTAAATGTCAGTAAGAGAACAGACTTATTTTTTTAAAAAAATAATGCATAAAGAGGGTTATTAAAAGACTGAAGAAGGCCCAGAGAAAGACTTTTCATGTTTAGGGACCTGGTTTTTTTTATTCTTTTATTGTAAAAAATACAGTTTTCTGAATGTAAGAGAACATTATGCACATCCCAAATACTTACATATAATACTACATAATACATTTTAGTTGTTAGTGCTTTATGTAATTTCATTATTTCAACTCTTTGCCTGGGAAAAAAATAAATCTTGCTCATGATTTTACTCACTACAGGATATCCTTTCTCCAGACCACAAACTATGTGTTCTTAGTTTCAACTGTTTACTTGTGCTTTTATTTCTCTCTTAATGTTTTTTGAAAAACGGTCTCTTTCCTAATGGTTGATCATCCATTCTCCACAACAGCACTGGGAGCATCATAGCCCCATATTCTTTTTCTTTAAATACAACTTTGATTCACTCAAATGTTCCTTTCACCTCCATCTCTCCTTGATGTGAACTGTAAAATGTTCTTTTTTGATGGCTAGGCAGTCAGGGCAGGTTTCAACAAAAGCATAGCTGGTCAGTGGAGAAAGAAAAAGACAAATGATACAATTTCCGTATAGAGAATAATTTAGGACTAGCCATTACGTCAGATTAGAAATTACAGTCAGCACAAATGATGAGTTACATAGGTACCACAACACCACTAAGTATGTGTATAATTAAATAATACTTTATTAACACACTCACAGATGTATGAACCTCAGAAAGTTACATCTATAAGATATCAAGAGGGAAAGCATGGACAATACCCTGAAGCTTTTTTTGGGACAGCAGATGCAAATAAACTGGGGAAATTTCAACACATATAGGACGGTCCACAAACCTTGAGAAATAACCTCAACATTGCTACTTGCAAAGCAATCACCAGTAAAGCTGTCTTTATAAAACACTTCACAAAAATCAATGTCAGATAAGCTAATAGTTGTGGTTAGTTATTTTGAACTGATATTTGATCAGGGAAATTATGCTCTAGATTGACATGAAATTAATAAAGCTTGTTGTGTGATGCCCAATGACAAAGGTAAATGCTAATAGCTCTGAAATCCTAATGATTGCCAAAGTACTCTTCCGAGCTTTGATTAGTGCTTGTGTTGTGCAATTATGCTTTTCTATAATTACTGTGAATTACCATCATGATATTATTATTCTCATTTTTTTATTCCTCCGAAATTCTCAAAATTTCCTGCAGCTAAAAATGGATTTAATTTGCATTATCCCAAGCTTTGATTGTTTAATGAAAATTAATTCCATGCAAACCCTCATGTTAAATTGTCCATTTAAAATTTTCATGTTATCTAGATTATGTTGAAGTGTCTATTCTTTCATTTATCATTTGCTTTTATTATCACAGTCACTGCCCTCGCTTCGTGCTAGATTTCAGAGAGAAGGAAAAATTTGAAGACATTTTTATTCATATCTTTGTCTTCTGCCTGAAAGCCTTTTCTCTGCGTGTTCTCCCCTCTCCTTAAAGTTTGTTATTTGTAGAGCTTAAAAACACTGGGACTTTGCATCAAAATGTGGAAGCTATGCTAACCATATGATATTCTTTGGTTGTAGTACAGTCTCCAGAAACCTACCTCATACTTGTCTAAGTCTTAGAGCCATACTCTAAGTGAGATAATCAAGAGTCATCCTTGCCTATGCCTGATGGCTGTTGGATATTTCCCTCTCAATAAAAACATGTAAAGGGGCAGGTGCATGCTTCTTAGGAACTTCCATCTCTCTGCTAGGGGCACAGCTATGTCTGCATCACTACTGAAATATTTGGGATAAGTGTGGATATCTTCATGGTTTTCGGTGCTGTAGTGGCTTTAAACTTCACAAGTCAGCCTAAAATTTACATCCATTTTTCAAAACAGGACTTCATTTCAGTTTACTCAATTTGAATCAAATTTCAGGACTGATTTTCAAGGCATCTATACTCTCTGTGAGCAGTAGGGATCAACTTATAATTAATTAGATAGCTACTTAACAGCCTTGTGAAAAAAAAAAAAAAAAACCAAAACCTAAGATATGATCTTACCTTCAGAAATTAAAAAATAAATAAGACATTTGTTTGCATGTTTCCCAAAGATTTTTGTTTATACACGGGAAAACATTAGGCTCAAAGTATTGATTTTTGTAGTTCTATTTTTTTCCCATCTGCAGACATTAATTCTTTTTTTCCTTTCTTAGTAATTTCTTAGTAATTTTACAGAACATCTGATGTCTTATGAAGCAATTGTGGTTTTGAGTGCTTCCAAAAGCCTTGCTCCATGGCAGCTTGCAAAACATGAGTGCAACTTTGTTGTGGGGGAACACTTGAAGCATGTACTCAGCAATGCTATAACGAAAATGCAGCCTGAGCCATCCTCAAGACTAATCTTCAAAAAACTTTTAGGAGCAGAAATGAAAGAGCAGTTTACTTCAGTAGGTTTCTGAATACTAGTTCAAAACACTTATAGTACCAGAACCAGCAAAATCCATTCAAAAATCATGTTGCCAAAATCATGGGAAATATGGGCTTGTAAGAGTATGTAGGAGCCTGTCTCTAGGGCATTGAGTTTAATAATTGCGAAATAAACACTAGATAGACAAGATTTTAAAAATTAAAAAGTATGAAGGTATGCCAGAACCTAAAAAGAGGTCATCTGATATTTTAAATATTTTGTCTTACAGATATCACTTCTGCATGAAGTCCATATATGTTTAAGTAGATGGGTGAAAGAAGGTAGAGAAATAGAATCTATTAAAAAAAACTTAAATTTGATTAACTTTTTCTCAGTCTACATAGAAAATTTGCACTTCTATTGACACAGAAATGGAAAAAGTCTTTGCATACTTTTGATAGACTTGTATGTTTTCCAGCCTAGCTCAAGTTAACTATCATTGTGTTGCTATTGAAAAGCCTTCACTGCAGTATTTCCACTAACAGAATAATTGAGTTGTTTTTTAAAATAGATTTTTTTTAGCATTTTGTGATGTATTTACAAATGGTGCACTAGAAGATGGTCTAGATGACTAAATTTATATTATGCATTTCACAGCATACACACAGAATATTATTTTGGTGGGTTTTTTTCCCTCATTTCTTTCCAGTCTTTTTCAACTGGTTCCATTTTCACCTAATATATGCACCTGATTTTTGCTATACATACCCACAAGGTTCCAATGCAAAGTGTTAGTATAACATGCGTGGTCACAATTTCACACTTGTAGTACTCGAACAGGTTCAAGATTAGTCAGAGTAAGTTTGAACATGCCCATATTTACACTTTAAGAGATGAAAGCCTGGATCAGATGAAGGAAAGCAACCACTGTTTTGTTTTTTTTTAAAGAAAACCCTTATATAAGGATATTTATCCTTTAAAGTTTTTTTTTTCGTTTTCACCATTATAATCACAAATGTAAATACTTCATCTGTAACTTTACTGTGATATGGGTGAAACTGTGCCTGCATTGTACATCTGTTGATTGCATCTTTCAAAGCAGTGCTCCACCAGTAAAATTTCATAATAGCTAAAGAACGCTGGGTTTCAAAGCAGCAGTGTACCCTCATGAAACCATGACTTCATTTCATCTGTTTGTCAGTGCTGCATACCTATTCACATTGCTTCCTAGATGACTCATCCTTTGGCTGAGGTGTGTACATGTCCTGATAAGCATGCACTACATGGTTGTCTGTGACATTGCCTTAAATATTGCCTCTTTACCTTCTAACCCAGATATGGCTGCCAAGTGAGTGAACATGGCAGCAACACTTGACACTGACTAGCATCTTGCAGACTTCCATCCCAGCCTGCTTCATATCAGTTCTACTTGAAGTCACTTTGTATTAAGAAGAGCTGTTATTTTTAGGTACCCAAAACAATGTTACATAAATAAACAAGCAGGAGCCAGTCATGCATCAGACATTGACCTTGCCAGGAAGCCAACCTTCTGCAACTGGAACCGGTATAAATAAAAATTATTAGAGAAGCTCCCACCCATACTTCATGGAAATTTCCACTCTACTACCCACACGGTAACTGCCCAGTCTTACCCCTCACACGGAAGGTCAGCACAGATCCTGCTTGTTTCAGATTTTTTCTTTTATATTACAGATCAGCTTCAAGAGCCTAGAAAAGAAGCTAATCCTACACACATGTGCCTCTGGTGAGATGGCAACTGTCCCTGGCTAAGGAATTAACAGCCTTTTTAAAGTTACCCTCTTTATTCTGAACTTCCAGCAAACAAATAAAATCCATCATTTAGCGACTGTATGTTTCACATCACCAAAAGCCCCTTCAGATCTTGAAGCTGTCTGCTGGAATAACCTCAGGCATTTTGTGACAATTGAATTATAACCAGAGACACCTTCTTTTCCATCCCACAGCACTCTTACCTCCATTGTCTACAGAGAGTATTCCACATGCTTTCATGCAGGCAGTGTGCTGGACAAGAGTGGGAACATATTATTAAATATTTCTTTTATCTTTGCTTACAATAGCCACAAATTTAATCAGTCCTAAAATATTTTCCACTACAGTATTGCACCCACAAAGGTGGCCTCAGAGACTAAAGAGGTTTTAGATGACTATTGCTCTTCTGTCACTTTTATCTAGCCCAATCAATTTTATTCAAAAAATCTTGATGAAAATACCCAGTCACATGCTACAGCACAAAATGAAATGTACAGTGTTACACAGTGTGTGTTGCTCTGTTTCCTGCTAGACCTCTGAGATACTATAGGTTTGGCTGTTGACTTTTCACTACAGTTTAAATTTTGTTTGAGAACGTTAGAAATATTTCAGCTCCTGAGTAGTTGCCTGTGATTGGAGAGACTGCAGCCAGTGAGCTGGGTGGTCTAGTTAGAGGCTTTTTGGGGCTCTCAGGAACTGACTATACTAATCCGTCACTGAACTCCATGTGCTTGAGTAGCCATATTACTTCATTATTGCAACTTACAGTGTAATGTGGAGGGATTGCCTTTCTGTATAAACTGGACTGTCATTGACTCTGGAGGCTAACAGTAAAGAAATATTTTTATGGCTTTTTTTAAAAAAAAAATCTTGATATTACTTTGTGCAATTCTTTACAAGTACACAGGAGGAACTGTTATTCCTTCCCTCTGTATGTTCTGCAAAGACTGGAAAAGCAGTCTGAATACAGGGTTGTGAAGATCCCTTCAGACAGGAAAATGATGTGATGGGATCATATCCATTAGGATATGGATATTCCATTTATGAATTCTTGTAAATCCACCTGGTCATGGCTAGAGCAGTGACTCTAAACTGAGGCAACCCAGTTATGCTGAAGATAGCTGACACAGTTAACCACTGTCAGAATATCCCTCAAGTCACATATTTTGTATGAAAAACTTGGTCAGTCACTTAAATGTATCTCTAAGTAAATAACAAAAGAACATCATCCATTCTAAATAAAAGTTGGACCATAGCTAGATATCGATAAATTCCTTTGTCCCATCCTGAAGGCAGTATGTAGCACCAGAATAGGGCAATATTTTGGAATCTTTGAAATGATCGTTACCACAGAGATGATGACAGATGAGATACTGCAGAGCAAACCTGGCTCTACTTGTGGCAACTACACTGAAAGAACTCTTGGTAGCACAGTTGTGCTGCTAGGATACCTGAACAGAACAGAAAATGTAGCAAGTCCTGCCTTACATTAACTCAGACCAAATACTGGAAAGCAGAAGTCTACAGTCTTACAGATACAAAACAAGGCTGTACAAATAAACAATCTGTAACCACAAGCACGGCAGAAAGCCAACATGATGAAGCGATACTGTTGACCTAGCCAACACACTGTATTATCTCCCTCTGAGAAGAGTCTAGCAGACAAATGAGTGCCAAAAACTGTTTACACCCCTCCACAAAAGAAGTGCTGACCTAGGTAGCCATTTGATTTCCCCTCAATTGGTTTCATAGTTTAAAAAAAGCCTTTTGCCTTAACATAGCTATCAAACAGTATCAAACAAGTTGAAACTTACTTGTACTGTATCAAAGGGATCATCGTCATCATCCAAACCTTCTTTCTAACATGGAGTGAGCTGTAACACTGTATATTGTCTAGGGACAGAAGCAAATAAATAGCAAAAGAAATTTCAAAGTTATATCAGGAGCAAAGACAACACAAGGATGAAGAGCAGGATGTTCAAATACAGCAGATTTTATTTGTAGCAATGTTTCCAGAGACAGCTGGTTAGAAACTATGACAGTGGGCATCTCTGAGACACTACTCATTTTTCCTGAAATTGTCACAGGTTGGTACTTATTTCTTCTGGAGGAACTGGGCCTGGCTCCAGTCTTAGGATTGCCAGGGGCTCTCAACTGGAGGCCTTGTCCTGAGGACCCCAGATGTCCCAACAGCCAAGCAAAGCCAGATGGAAGCTAGCAGGTGAGTTTAAATAATCTGCCCCAAGACAGATCTGAGCAGCTTCTGAAACCACAGGGACTAGCATCTGTTGACAAGACTAGTAGACAAACTTCAGTAAAGAAATGTCATGGTTGAATGTTTGCTCCAACTTATATTGTGGATTCCTGACAAAAACGCATTTTTTGATACTTTAGTGGGTTTTTTTTCCCTTAAATCAAAAATTACCAAATTAGTTTTAGAATTTATTTTGGAAATCCACCGAAATACTTCAGGGACATGCCTTTGACCAACACTATTCAGTGTTCTCATTCTCAGCTTAAGTATCTAAATTTTGTTATATTCCTTTTCTCAAATCTCCTGTTTTCTTAAATTGAAATTATTATATTTCCTATTCTTTCTAACCCTCATATACTATTTTCAAAAAGCATAATTTCAAATCTCATCTATTTTTTTGAACTGGGAAATAAAACTTGCCATTGTTTTGCAAGTTTAATAGTTAACATGTTGTTGAGTAAAATGGAAACATCAAATGCAAAGATCTGTTCTGTTTTCACTAATTAGGTAACTCTCAATCTTTACCTCAACAAACAGAGCTGCTAATCTGTCTTTTCTCTTCCAAGGCAAAGAATTGTTTCAACAAACCAGGAGAAAGATGCATGAATGTCAGAAATAATTTTACTACTAGTTGCCACAAGAATACTGTGAGATGTTCAAAGCTAAGAAGGCTTCAGGAGCTTTCTCTCCATGCAATGTTTTATTTCACAAACAGTTCCGTTTTTTACAATTTGTATTTTCTTCTGTTTCCAGCAGTACTGCTCTCCCATGCAAAATCTGGAGTTATCAGGTGAAATAGATCCAGTACCAGCTTATTCCTACATAGTGACATGCCAGCAGTTTGCTTCCTAATCTTAGCATCTATGAAGGGTTTAAAGATGAAAACAAGTATCTCAAAATCCACCAAAAGAGTTTTCTGACACAAAACCTCTTTTCTTGTGTAGCTACATAGCTTTTTTATAATATTTTAAAATTTCATTTTAAGATCACTGGTAAACATAAAAAGTCTTTCAGAATGAAAAGAGGTTACCTTGACTCTGGCACCATCTACTGAAAACAGAATAAAAGTGCCTGGACTACAAGACCGAGAAAAGATATATTAATCAAGGAAATATGCCCTAATTTCTTTCTGCAGAGTATTTCTACTTTCTCATCACCAAGAAGGCTTTAACTTACAACCTTGAAAAATATTTTCTTAGCTTCTTATTACTGTTGACATTCATCAGAGTGCAATGATATAATGTAATAGGATCTTTCCAGCCTGTAAGACAATCAGTACAAATAAACAAAAAGTTGCTTGCACTGACTTTCCAAGCAATTCTTCACCACAGAGACGCCAAGGAGGAACAAGCCATTTCACTGTAACTGCCTGGAATGCTCTCAGCTGTGCAAAATCCATTAAAATATGAATGCAAAGAAAACCTCACATGAAGGCTTACTTTAGAAAAGAGGTTATTTTGTTCTTGCCTTTCTAAAGAGCTCATTCTCTCTTTCTAGACAGAATAGATTTTCCATCCATTAACGAGCAAACCATAAACGATAACGAAGTGTATTTATTGATGAACATATAAGTAAAAAACGTTTCCAAATAAAAACTTTTTAAATGGCAGCTTTTAACCTCTTTTTTATGGTTACTAAAAAATAGGAAAGTTTAGTTTCATAAATTTTTCCTACTGGTGAAAAAAGAGTATTCAAACAGAGAATATTTGTATTCAAATTATTTTTTAAAAATATTGAAAATGGCTCCTAAACAGTTTCAAAATACAGGAGTTCAGGGGAAAATAGGGAATATTTTGACTCTGTCTGTATGTTTATAAATAATTCATTAAAAGAGGAACAGAATTTAAACTACAATCAAAGTCCTTAGGACAACTAAGGGTTAAAACAAATTCAGAGGATGAAGACAGAGGTTATTAAGTAAAAAATGCTTCATAATAATAAGAATTTATCACCTGTACCTCTGAGCAATGAAATTAAGACAACAAATATTGTTTTAAGCCTGTTGGACATTCAGAAGAACAGAGTAGTCATGCTCCCAGGTTCTGCTGATTAATGCTTGGCTTTAGCATAACATAAGATTTATTGTATTTTGCCTGAAGTGGGTAATTGTATAATCCCTCTAAAAAGCAATAATTTTTCCATGAAGTTCATAAAGTTAATACACTCCAAATCTCCAACCAGAAAAAAGAGAAACTGCTAGGCCTCTGCCTGTGGAAATCACTGGATGTAATTCATAATGCACAAATGTCACTTAACACAAGTTTGTTAGTAAGAGTTTTAAAAGAAAGAATAAAGAATTATTTTAAAATAGTGCTTATGTGCTCATATCATAATTGGCTGAATGACCAGTGAATGAAAGTAAACTCATACTGATTGGTGCTGTGTTTGGGGTTTATAGACCACATTCTATAAAATGCATGTAAGGCTTAGACAATCTGCCAGAAAGCTAGCACTATCTACTAATCACTGTGAACAGATGGAGGATATAATCTCTGTCTGTGCTCCAGAGTGGAAATCATCAGAATTAAGATCCTGACAACCACAGAAGAAAGCAAGGTGTCCTCTTCTACTGGGCTGTGTTCTCCTAGTTTGTCATACTTAATCAAGATTAAAGAGCCACAGAGTAATGACCATATTCCCTTAGTGCTGGATCTATGAGTCTACAAAGGTGTAGGTTAGACTAATAGACTAAAGATGTGTCACTTAGTTTATGCAAAAAGAAACTGAAAAATATTTAAAAGTGGCATTTGGACAAAATGTGGCAATTATAAATTCTGCCTCAGATGATGAAAATGTTAATAAATGTGAGCTCATAGTGTGATTCAAAATAACACAAAGCAAGATGAAATTTATCAAAATCCTCAAGCTTATGTACTGAAAAAGTATCATCTGCAATTGTCACCACAACCTTATTCCCTGGAGAAAGTACTGAACAGATTAGGGCTTTAAGAAGCATCTATGCTTTCATCTATGTAAACATGCAATGGTCATCAGTGATCAAGGTGCATTTTTGTGCATCTAAAATGACTGATTTGTGCACTTGTTTGCCAGCTTTGAGGCCTGTTCCTTTAAGGATAGTAATATCAAATTTATTCTAGTGTTGTTTACCTCTTAACCATACATGATCAGAACAATTCTAGGGGGAGGGAAGTTCACTGTGAAACTTCCAAAGCACTTTATACTAAATCCACTAAGGTTCAAGCTCTTTCTTCTAAAAGTGTCCTCAAAGACACAGCCAGATTAGAACCAACCATTTCTAATCTGTCAGAATGTCAGCTACAATCCCTGGTAGAACGTGCACCAACAGAGAGAGATCATCCATGCGTGAGGACATGTGCCACAATATTTTTAATAGTAAATCCTATAACAAAGGTAGATAAATATACCAAGCTTCAATTTCAGCAGAAATTTTGAACTCTGAATTACCTGCATTTTGTCTATAGGCCCTAGGTAATACTACATTTCAGAGACAGAAAATTATTAACAAACCTAATCATGCCCATAACCATTCCAAATCTGATTCCAAGTATCATATCCAAATGTTTGACTGGAAGCTTCCAAATCCATAAACATCAGAATAGGATAAATTCAATCCTGGTGTTAGTGGATGCAACTTGGCAAAAGCCAATGCAGTCACAAAAGATCTGACAGGTATGCATTTCTCAAATGGTTAGAAGCTATATGTGACTGTATGGCACATGCTCTCTAAACCTAGTTAGTGCCAGAACAAAGTTACAGTATTTGTCTTGTGAAGTATTCACTAATTCATTTTGAATTCCATAAAAGAATACTTAAAGTGTAATTTGGAACAACTGAATAAAACCATAAAAGCAATAAATAGCAAAAAAAAAAAAGCTCAAGGAAAAAGTAAATTAACAGGAAATTAGTTGATATACTTCAGCTCCCTAAATTGCCCTCTTGTCTGTGACCTCATGCACTTCAGATATCCCCACATGGCCATACAAATAGCTGGATATTACACCACAGCCAGCAAGTCAAAGGATTTAACCTGTGCTGGAGAGAGACAAATGAAATTGAAAGAGGAGGAACAATGCTCTGCCACTAACCCTATCGATTTAAACCAAAAAGCAGTCTCAAGCCTCTTTCTCGATGGGTGTGAGTAACACATGGAGAGACACCACGCTTAAACCAGGTCATTGTGTTTGTCACAAGTTTCATAGCTTCTCTGTGTCACACTGTCTGAAAACACTTTCTGGTGGCCCACGGAGACTCAGCTCCTCAGTGAATATGAAGTAGCAAGTCCTGGAGTAGAGTGAATCACTTCGTATCTCCAGATCAGAACTTGGACTCTAGTTTTTCATATGGCTTTTCAATCTTTGTTTTTCACCTGGCCATGACAACAAAATGGTCTTTTTGCCGGGGCGTGCAACTTACACTTCCAATATTACCCTCAGTGGATTACAGAGTCGAGAAAATTGTGATTGCTTTTTCATTAATGAAAAGATTCTCAGGCTGGATTGCAGTGATATAATACATTTCAGACATTCTTCTTCTCTGAATTAATGCACACGGGACCACTAATGTAGTACTTTTGACATAAGAGATCTTTTTCGTTTGTACACTTCACGTTACATAGCTTCACTTAGAAACACCAATGGAAACATTACAATTCTCTATTCATATTTTTAACTTTCATTTTGAACCATCTGGTAATCTCAGCCAGATATGAAGTAAATTACAAGCCTCCAATAAATTTTCAAGACACTGTCTAATACTTAGGCTAGATGAAATGCACATTTTTAAAACATGATATAGACATTTAAAATTTGAAAGCAGTGTTATCACAACAGATACAGTAAGCTAATGGAAGAAAGAAGGCACATTTTTTGGTACTGGTGTGTACTTAGAAAGAATCAGACTTCTATCCTACCAACAGTTTTAGTGTGATACTAACTTGGGAATTCTATGCAAAGAAAAAGGCCAGATGGGACACATTGGTCCAATATCTCTTAAGGAGTAAAGGTGTTTGGGTTTGCTCTTGTCAGAGTAGATTAATGGCATGTGAATGGCTATGAGAATCATGGGAGTTGTTGGCTGAAGAAAAGTTACTCAGTCTTGAAAGCAAGCAAGCACTGTGGGCTGCCAGTGAAGCAGTCCTTAGTATAAGACACTGATTTCTTTTGTAATTTTATTGGTATAAGAATTAAGAGTTCTTACCCGTGTTTGTCTGAAACATGATAAGCATTGATTACATTTTCTAACTTAGTGGAAGAATTGCTTGGATAAAGTACTATGACACACTCTTCAGGGCTGGCAGACAGCTACACTTGACTAAATGATCAGTGATGTCAAATTTGAATTCTTCGTTAAAGCAACCAAAATGCCTTCTTTGGCATTGAAATTAGGAGTTTGTGGTAACACAGTACCTTATATATAGTAAGTTCTGTTCCAGAGACCTTAATAGGTACTAACAGAAAAAAATTAAGGGTAAGCCCATGCCCTGTAAGCAAATTACAGTGAGGCCCAGTGGGGATCATATAATAAAAGACAATGGAAGTTTAAAATGGTTCAAATATTTGGAGGAGAGGAGGGGGATTGAAAACTGGGAGTAATGTGAGATAGCAAATCTTGGCAAAATATTTATGTGTCTCTGACCTAGGCAGGTTAGATCTTCAGATGAGAAGCTGTTTGTAACCAAGGGCAGCTAATAAAATGTAGAATTTATGTCTTTCTCATCATAAACATTGCCCCAGATGTTCAACCACAAAGTACATGAGTTCACCATCTAAACAAGTGCAAGGAAGAAGATCAATAAAATAATATCAGAGTATCCTTTTACTAGTAAAGGCAAAATATTTGACTAAAGAGCAAACAGTACATGATATCTCAAGTGACTCCTAAAAAGTCTTGTCATAAAATTATTGAGGATGTTAATAAGAGAAACACAATATGAAGACCAAAGACTGTATTTTTTACTCTTCTCCTTTACAAAGGGAGAAACAGAGCAGGTCTCAAAACCTGGACAGGATTGTTACTGTCCCAGACATTATATAAACTATAAAATCACTAAAACATGAAACATACATTCATGTCATTCTTTTATTTGATCAGGTGTAATTTCACATGGACTTTCATCTATACTCTAGCAGTAATTTATTTTCTGAATTTATACGCAAAAAATAACATGGAAATTACTGTGCCTGTAACCCAAATGCTGTACACCAGAAAGTACTCTATTCTTCACTTATCAGCTGGTTGAGGTGGACGTTGCTATATTATAGACTAATCTGACGAAACAACATGCAATCTTCATGTTTTTCAGCCAAGAGTATCCAGAGCTGTAACTGCTGAAATATAAGATTTTCCTTGTTGTTTGTTGTTTCACTCCAAAAAGCCTGTCTTTGCTCAAAATGCCTGTTGGCAGCTGCAAATAAGCTTTCTAATAAATTCATAAATTTTAGGGCTAGATGCAAGATTATGCTGATCCTCATGATAAAACAGCAATAAGCTAGTAGCCAGTAAAAGCAAATGGTCCCTGGAAATGCTGGAAGACTAGAATAGATTTGTGACTCTTAATGGGGTCCAAATAGTCAATCTTTTTTTACATTTGCCAGCAGATAGTTTTCTGTTTGGCTTTTTTAGCATTGTGGCTTAGGACTTCTTCATTATATTTTACATAAAATTCAGTCTTCCTTGCTATTGCTTGCTGTATGAATTACAGAATTTTTGCTATTGAATTTTCAGAGATCAGTGATGATATACAGTTTAAGTATAACTTGCCTTTACTAGATTTGTGAGGACACATTTATGAGCCAGCAATGTGGCCTTGTGGCCAAGAAGGTCAATGGCATCCTAGGATCCATCAAGAAGAGTGTGGCCAGTAGGTCAAGGGAGGTTCCGCTCCCCCTCTACTCTGCCCTGCTGAGGCCTCGTCTGGAGTCCTATGTCCAGTTTTTGGACTCCACAGCTCAAAAGACACAGAAAACTTCTGGAGAGAGTCCAGCACATGGCCATCAAGATGATCAGGGGACTGGAGCATCTTTCATATGAGGAAAGGCTGTGGGAACTGGGGCTGTTCAGTCTGGAAAAGAGGAGACTGGGGAGGGATCATATTAATACTTACAAGTATTTGATAAGTGTATGTCAAGAGGATGAGGTGATGCTTTTCTGTTGTGGCCAGTGATAGGACATTGGGTAATGGAAAAAAGCTGGGAACACAAAAAGCTCCACTTAAACTTAAGGAATAACTTCTTTACTGTAAGAGTGAGGGAGTCCTGGCACAGGTTGACCATGAAGGTTGTGAAGTCTCCTTCTCTGGAAGTTTTCAAAACCCACCTGGATGCATTCCTGAGTGATCTAAGTGGACTTGCTTGAGCAGGGGGGTTGGACTAGATGATCTTCAGAGGTCCCTTCTAACCTCTACCATTCTGTGATTCTGTAATTCTATGACACTATGTGCCTAGCTCTAATAAATTGTGTTATCGTCTTTAGCTGACAATGCAATAAGAATGAAAGACGACTTCTCATTCTATGTGAGAGATCTTAAGTGTGTAATTGTGGAGGAAATAGCTTTTGGAAAGACATAAACGTTGCAAATTTTGGTTATGCTTTGCAAAGAAGACAAATTAAAGTATCCGCCATTTGCTGAAAAGCTAGAAATAAGTAGACTGAAAAGAATTAGAAGGGTTGTCTAAAATTTCTTTAAGTCAAGTTAGACTATTAAATGATTTAGAAGGTTGAGCAAGATGTGCAGGGAGGAATGTATTAATTAACTTTGGTTTTGTGGTTTGACTTGCTCATAAACAGCACAATTAGCTATTCTGATTGCTAATTTGCATCTCAGCTACTTTTCCCCATCCATACCTGACTAATATGGCCCAGGTCACGTGACATGTGATGAGCTCAGGATTTGGGAACTAGCCCGATGTTTCTGGTTAGTTAGGGCTTGATTTCAGGAATTCAGCTTTTAGAGCCTACAGGTACACAGATACGAGTTTTGTTAATGCAGTTTTGGGATTTCAAGAATGGACTATACACTCTCTTTGTAGCCATACATAGCTGATAAGTACTATTTCCATAAAAGGATTGCACTGAAGCAAGGGAAACTTAGAAAGTGTAAAATATTCCATACTTATCTTCCTATCTAATGCCAGGTGCAGTTTTAATGTTACTTTCTAGCTGTTTCTTTTCTTTTAGCCATCTTTGCCCCAGCATAGGAAAGGCTGTTACATTCTCTTACTTTATGTGTCGATTATTTTGATTTTATTCATTGCCACTGTATAATTTTTCATTGAAAGGAAAAAAAAATCACATAATTGTTTGAAATAATTATAACCTGAAGCATTCAGTGGCAGTGATGTAAGGCTTCATCTTTTTCACTATTTCTGACATTACATTCCAGGGTTATTTTATCAACATTTCAGTCATTAACATTCAGACCTATGAGTGTTCATATGCATGATGTATATCCTTCACCAGTTGTATCTCACAGTGCTCTTGTTACCCATAAAAAGGAAAGCCAAAAAGTTTAGGTTAGCAAGCCTGATTAATTGTTTCATCCCTGTCACTTTCCTACTATCTACTGCTGCTCGATCTGTAAAAAAATCATCTCTGTCAGACCAAGAGTTCCGCTAGCTGAGTAGGAGGTACTTAAGAAAACATAGTATGCAGAGATTTATCCTTCCCTTGAGATGCCCTTTCAGGTCTTGGAGCTATGTCACTGCCTGATGGCATCTACTGCAGTGCCTCTCTTTTCTTACTGGAACAAGTAGATTCAAGGTGGATTAAAACAGATTCAAGATTTCTGTGACACTACGTTGCAATTTGTGAAGTCTATCCATCTTCATCCTACTTCCTTTTCATTAGGTGCAATAGCTTGACAGTCATTATGTGCTCCTGACTGGTCACTAGTTCTGCTTCCACACAAGACTGCTTTGTTGTGAGATTTGGGTTAGGACGCTTTTTCTGCTTCCTCTCCTACCAAGTACTGGTATGGTACTTAACATAAACAGGGTTCAGCTGGAACCTCAGCATTCTGCAGCAATATAAATAGCAGCAACACTGCACATGCATTTCATAACCAGTGAAAATAACTGCTAACATAGATTTTGGCCCCTTAGTTCTCCACAGTCAGCAACTGCATCTTCTTCCATTGCTCTTCTCCACCTTGCCAACCATTCCTTTTCTCCTGTTTATTCTGTTTCCCCCTACTTTGGCTGATGTAGGAGGCAGATACATTGCCAAAAGCTAGATTTTCCCAGGTAAAAGAAGTTTTCTTGGATTTTGGTGGCACATCTTTGCTTCTGGAATAGTAATTTTATTAAAATTATGCCTTTACAAAAGACAACATGGAAAAAAGGGGGTTTAAAGACAGGTGAAGCCTATAAAGCCAAGAGCCTACCTATCTTGAGTTAAGGGTTATATAGTATGAATTCAGTAGTTCACTCCACTGGATTTACTCATAAAATGTTTTTTTCATTTAGTTACAATTTCAGTCTCTGTTTTAAACACCATTGTTGTGTCTGTCTTCAATAGCCTGCGTTTCTGGATCAAAACTCACTTTTCTTCCTTGAAGAATACTGTTCTTTATTATGTCATTCGTAACAACTGAGCTGTTATGCTAACGTAAATTTAGTCCAAATTTCACTTCCTTTCACATTCCATTTATGCTGAAATGAAGTAGATGAGAAAAATACATAAACTTCTGTGGGAATAATGTGTGCAGATGGAGGAAACCCAGATGTGTTTAGTAGAGCAGCTTTTTGTCAGTCAAAGGAGTCCAAAGGACAGATGTGGTGTTTGTTAATCATTCATAAAACCCTTGTGATTAGGAACTCCTAGATCCTGAAAAGGCCAGCCAACTAAAAAGATAAACTGTGCTCCAGAAGTCATAGTACTCCATTTGGGAGAACAAAAGGATTCTTTGGCCAGAAGTAAGAATGAACAATGTAAATAAGGTTATTATACATAAAAACCATAGATTATGCTCTGGAGGATGGTGAGATTTCAGTTCTACAAATCAGCTAGGAATACCTGGTGAAGTTCACTGTCCAACTGGCTTACAAATTTAACAAGAAGACTAGTGCAGACATTTCTTTAAGAGGCTTAAGGAAAAAAAGAGGTAGATTCAAGCCAACGAATAAAAACACTGTGAAAGGCAAGTGGAAGCCATTAGTGAAGAACCTGAAAGCAATATACTGTGACCCCCTGACAGTATCCTCCTATTGTACAGAGTGTAAGGGTGGAGGAAAAGTAGACAGTATCAAAGAACTAACATAAATAAAAGCATAAAGTCACGTGAAAAAATAGAGAGTTCAGAATGTACTGAATTTTTGCATGGGTATAAACAAATTACTCCATTTTATATAACTCATAAGATAGCCCAGGATTTGTAATTCCTGTTGCATTTAATCAACACAATAATTTAAAATAATATATTACAAATAATAATTTGTAATGCATAGGACATAGTCCAAAATCAGAGATTTCTGTTGCTAAACAAATAAATATTACATATACAGCTGCTGCCTCCAAATATGGACAAATAGAAAACAAACACCACTCCCGCTCCAGATTAGTCAACAGTATATCAATCATTTCAGCACATCATCTGCATACTTGCTTTCAATATTTCTGTAGACCTAATGACAAAGTAGAAATATCAGAGGCTGAAGAACAGTTCTGAAGTGGCTTTGCTTATGGGGACATCCTTCTAAACATGAAGGACAATTTAGAAGAAAGTAGAAGATAGTTGTTTGAAAGTTTATGTAGGAGGGGAAGATGCTCTCATGGGGAAATCAGTTTGGTAGGAGAGCAGGGATAGAGCAGCATGGCTGATATAATAACTGCAGCAGAGGAGTGGAACTGAGTTGTTGAGTAAAGTTGATGGCATATCATTCAAGACTGGAAGCTAATGGAAAATCACAAAACTTCAGTCTGGACTAAAGGATAAAATGGAATGTCTTTCTTGAAAGATTATTCAAACTTAAGATGTAGAAGGAAAACAGGAGAAATTCAGAGGCATAGAAACACCCCCAGAAGAGGAGGAAATTGGAGAGGATTTGCTTGTTAGATGTGCTGATGGAATAAACAGGGAAGTAGAAGAGAAATCAGAAGACAGAAGCATAGCAGCCAGACCAGACATGATCTCAAGTGGACAAGTGGAGTTGGATGGGTCAAAGGGGATGTGCAGAGACAGTGATCAGAGAGACGCTGCTAATTCTGGATCAAGCTTCAAAAATGCCGAGTTATGAGGCAGCTGCAACAGACACTAATAAAAATTTGGCTCAAATAAGCACCATATTGAAGTATTGAGACTCACTGGAACAGAATGGTATTGCACAGCAAAACAATAACTTTTTCTTGTTATTCTTAGGTATAAGGAATGGGTACCGAACAGGTTCACAGTCTCCTCACCCAGGCCTAGAAATAAACAAATGAACACATCACTGATTGTGCTACAGGTAAATCTATGAGCAAGCAAGGCACTGTTTTCTTCTACCCTTTTGTACAGATCAGAGTTAACCATTTACCACAGAGCTTGTTTGTTATGTTGATCCCTTATGTCCTGGCCTAAAATATTTCCTTCATCTCTTAATCAATCTACCTGCTTACTGGCTGCTGCCCTTACTTCTAAATATTTATGTATCTCATTTGTAAAAACAATAAACACTTAATAGTAACAAAAAAAAAAAAAGTTTCCTCCTCTTTAAAAATGCCACCATGAGAACAAGCTCACTGTATCTTGTTACTGTAGCTTATGAGAATGCTCAATACAGCATTACACTTGAGGGATAAAAGTATTTCTGTAGGTCACATCAACCAGAATCTGCAGTCTTAGCCATTTATTATGGCTAAACTATCCTTAGATGAGCTTAGAAGGATGTTACAATATTTTTTAATTAGGACTACTAATGTTCTCTCATGAAGGATACTAAATATCCTGATAATTATATATTCAGTGCATTATTTTCATTGATTCTTTAGGATCAAAGACTAAAATCTAGTATGTTCCAGGGTTCTATATTTATCATTTTCCTATCTCAGTAATGTTGAGCTAAGAGTTATTGAACAAAGAGTAGAAAAATAAAGAAATTTAAACTCTGATGTTTTTTACTCACAAGCAACAAAAAAATCCACTTCCTTGACCCACACTAAATCCAAGGGTAGTTTTTTTCATTTGCAGCAGTAGTGTCAGCATACTTATGCGTGCTCACAAAAAATGTACTTTTTTTTTTTTTTTTTTAGTCCCAATTTTTCCACACAAGTTCAGGGGTTTGGACAGAACAACATTTACAGGTTGTAGTAGTGTAACACAGAAAACTCACTGTGTTGATACAAAACTACATCAGATAACTTATTACCTGGTTACCCTTTATAATTTTGAAAATGCAGAAGTGATTTGAAGAGCTACACGCTACCTAACAGATTCAAGTTTGCATTTCATACTTAGCAAATCTGAGATTAGGTTTTGATATAAGGGAACTTGGAATTTCAAGCATCAATGTTTGCCCAGAACAAATAAGCAATTGGCTCACAGTCAGGTTTGATGTGGGAGGCCCTCTCCAGATAACATCAAGAATAAACCCTAGATGAACAGAACTATTTTCCCATTTACTTATCCACATTCTGATAATGAGTTTTTGTCTTAAAAAATAATTTATGGGCAGATGAACTTTTAAGGAGGGAGTGAAAAATTATTAGGTATCTAGAGAATTACAGAAGAATGCAAAATCTTTTTATCATGGTGTTAACTTCTTGCTAGTTCCTTTGACATTCAGGTCTTCACAATTTCAGGCACAGCCTACATTATTAGTACATGTTTAAGAAGGAAACTTATGTTAGGTAAGTATCATCTGCCAAGACCATACATTCTTTTATGTACCTTAGTATGCAAAGAAATTGTGGATTTCCATGAATCCACTGTTATGTCCTTACTAACAACTCTGGTGGACAGCAAGTAAGAAAAGATAGGCCAGCACAACAGTCAAATATGTGGACATATAAATTTATATCAACTAGCATTTGGTTATTGTTGGTTTTGAGAAGCACTGTTGCCAGCTATCAAAAAATGTATAAGCAGTTCATAATTTGTAATAGTTTCTTAAATAGCAGCAAGACTATATGGAATCAACTTTTCATCCTTAAAAGCTTTCATGAAACATGTAATTTAGTTCAAAATGAACAGCTATTTCAGAAACTATATACCAAAAATACAGAGGATAAAGTAACTTTTTCCATTAAATTAAATGGTTTTGTAGAGGAGCACAGACAGTTAATTCTAGGCATCTCGTCCTAAAAAGAGAAAACATAAAATATACATAGGGCTAGCGTAAATGAAGTAATCAGTTTACTTTAGCAGCTTAATTTGTGAAATTTAACTAGGTCAGTGTCGCAGTTTAGGCCCATCAGGGGACAAAAGACCACGATTAGCCTCAAGTACAGAAGACTTAAGGATTGCTAAAGGGCAGGGAGAGCTTAATGGCCGCTTAAGGTGCAGGACAAAACAGACCAGGCTGCTCGGCTTGGGGAAGAAAACAGAAAATAATTTAATACCAACTAAAACATAAAACCCAAAACAGAACCAAAACAAAACAACACAGAATGGTACAGAGATGAAGAGTCCGACCAGCCCTTTAAGACCACCTGCTCCCCACCCCTCTCCTCTTCCCGGGCTCAGAGCCCTGATCCCGGTGTTTTATACCTCCGTCCCCCCTGAACGGCCCAGGGGGGCAGGGAGTGGGGGTTTCAGTCAGTCCGTTCCTGGTGGCTTCTGCCGTTTGTCTCACCTCAGGGCAAGTGGGTTCTGCACCAGTCCTCCTTGCAAGTCCGTGAGGTACCACACACACATGGCAGCCCTGCACGGGCTGCACCGACGCACATTTGTCCCAAAGCCCTGCACGGGCTGTACCGATGCTCATTTGTCCCAAAAGTTGCTGCTCCTCTCTGCCTCTCGTGTGGGGCTGCTCTGCGGTGCACAGGCTCTCCAGCATGTCCTGTGCCATGACCGCCTCCCCCACACAGTCTCTGGCCCGTCCGGGCACACTCACATGAAGTTGCTGCTGCTGCTGCTGGCTCTCAATTCTGCCGTTGTGATCCATAGGTTGCAGGGGTACCGCCTGCACTCTCACCACGGCTTGCAGAGGGGTCTCTGGTCTGATGCTCCATCCTTCCTCCTTCTCCGACTGTGGGGTCCGCATGGTCATCTTCATCTTGTACCACCCTTACACCTCCTGCCTGGCACCTCAAATTCCCGTCCCTAAATAGTGATTGCAGAGGCGCCAGATTGGCCCAGCCGGGCCGGGGGGTGGGTCTGAATCCAGGAGTCGGGGGAGAGTCTAAAAAACTTTTACTGGGTCTTCACTGCAACCTGCTCCCCCTGTTACCAAGCAAAAGCAACTCCTTGCTAAACCATGACAGTCAGCTGACTTCACTGGATGAGTGTCTAGTTCTGTGCCCCTTCACAACTCATCATTCTTACTAAACAAAAGATGAACTCAAAGTAAGCAAAGTTGCACCAGTTAGGCAAAGGCTACAGTTCCATAAAAGCAAAAGTTCAGACGTGGATAAAAGCTGAGCAACAGTAAACAAACATTAATCTTTATACCCTTCATACCACTGTTGCTCATTGCCACAGGGCAGATTTCACCTCCTTCTACAACATTATTTTGGGAGTCATATAGTTATGATAGTTTGTAATCACAAGAGGCAATTTATGCCAGGTAGGGAAAATGGCTTATGGACGAGCAGAGCATAGGAAAAGACAAAAGGAAGCAAGGCTCTACGTGGCACAGACATACTTCAGAACAGAAATGCTTTAGAACTTCAGCTCAGTAGAAGGTGCAGAAAGAAGGTAGGTTTCAAACTATGGAATCTACAGAAGGATAGAAAGAAGGATACAAAGGGCCCACTCTGTTCAGTATGCTAACCTGAAAAGTCACTAAAAGACAGCACATAAACCTGGTCAGTGATTGTGGCCCATGCAGAACCACAAAAAATGTTTGTAGTTAGAGGGACCTCTTGAGATCATCCTGTGCAACATCTCTGTTCAAACAGGGCTACCTCGAGCAGGCTGCCCAGGACCACATCCAGACAGCTTTCAAATATCTTCAAGGAGGGAGACTCCACAACAATCCAACTTATTTCAGTTTGACCATCCTCACAGTGAAAAAGAGTTTCTTGCGTTCATATAGAATCTTGTGTGGTTTAATTTTTGTCTATTGTTTCTTGTCCAACCAGTAGGCACTGAAGAGGAGCTGAAGAGAGTCTGGCTCCACCTTCCTTTTTTTCCTCCCTCTTAAACTGTGTGCGTAATAATGTAAATTATCTTCTAGGCAGCAGGAATGCAGTTAGTCAGTCTCTCTGGAATTCAGTAAAGCAAGTGCAGTGCCATTTGGATGTGTGTTATTTAAACTAAGGAAGGTGGGAATTATTACAAAAATGGTAAAATGTAAGAAAGTGATCAAATGTGAGATGGCAACCATTGGTTGTATTAGTTGCATAACCTCCTTTTTGTCATAGGAGCTTCTTAAGTGTTGATCTAAAAGCTGATCTTTTCTGATTTGCCGTTACTCATCATGTCACAAAGAAAATGAAGTGAGCTAATGGAAGTTTACTGATGAGTCTTATAAAGATATTGGAGAACTGGGAAATGAGGGTAAACTGGGGACCTTGAGAACAGGTTTTCCTGGAACCTAAAGGCAGTTTCACGTGCCCTCATGGCCAAGAAGGCCAATGGCATCCTGAGATGCATCAAGAAGAGTGTGGCCAATAGGTCAAGGGAGGTTCATTTCCCCTCTACTCTGCCCTGGTGAGGCCTCATCTGGACTATTGTGTCCCGATCTGGGCTCCTCAGCTCAGGAAGGACAGAGAACTTCTGGAGAGAGTCCAGCACAGGGCCACCAAGATGATCAAGGGACTGGAGCATCTTCCTTATGAGGACAGGCTGTGGGAACTGGGGCTGTTTAGTTTAGAGGAGACTAAGAGGAGATCTTATTAACATTTACAAATATCTAAAGAGTGGGTGTCACAAGGTTGGGACATCCTTTTTTCTATAGTAGCTAGCAACAGGACAAGGGGTAATGGGATGAAGCTGGAACACAAAAAGTTCCACTTAAATTTAAGAAAAAACTATTTCACTGTGAGGGTGAGGGAGCCTTGGCACAGGCTGCCTAGGGAGGTTGTGGAGTCTCCTTACTTAGAGGTCTTCAATACGCGCCTGGACATGTTCCTATGCAACCTGATCTAGGTGGACCTGCTTCTGCAGGGGGGTTGGACTAGATGATCTCTAAAGGTTCCTTCCAACTCCTACCATTCTATGATTCTATGATTCTATGACTTTGTGTGAAGACATGGGACCATCAAGATTTGGACAGTAGCGTAATTTTTTCTCAGGGATGCCCAGCATGTTGTTGATTGTTTTGGGTGTCAGTAAGCCACTGGTTTTGTGAAGCTGCCAATGAAGGTAAGAACTTTCTTTCCTGTGTTATAACCTCCAGTTATGAGTCCAGGATTATGTAAGTAGAGTTTACATCTTCCTAGATGCATAACCTTACAGTAATTTACACTGACACTCTTCTGTCACTTTTTGCCAATTAATTTATTTCTGTGAGGTCCTTATATATTTCTGCAATGCAAGCATGGCTTGCTACCCAAGCAGCTCAGTAGGACCTCCAGACTTGAAAATCTCACTGTTCCAGCCTCATCTGCATGGTATCCGTGAAGACATGGATTAAATGTGTTGTTGTCATTTTTAATGTTTGAAGTAATCACTAAACTATCCTAAGATTTCTATCCTTTCACCAGCTTTCAGTTCATAAGAGACTTTTTCTACAATCACATGGTGGTTTAGGTGTCTTTAATAAACTTTGGCATGAAAGGTGGTCAAAAGCTTATTTCAAACCCAGGATGAAAATCCAGTATGTTTACTAAATCCACTTCAATCACATACTTTTTTTTACAACTTTTGAGAATTCCAACAAGTTAGAAACTCAGGATTTCCCTTTTAAAATGCCACTTAGCCAAACAGACTGTTTTCCACGCATTCAGACATCTATTTTTTTTTATTACACTCTCCTATCTTGACAGAGAAGATAGACAGAGCCAGTGGTCTGTATTTCCCAGGATCACATACAGTACAATTTCCTAGGTTAGATTTATAACGGCAATTCATAATCTCTTGGCACTAACTCTTCACTAAGTAGTCAGCTTGTAAAACTTTACCAGCTCTGTAATTTCTCATTATCTCTTGGTCATGCACCGATTTTCCAACGTTAAATCTAGGACACAAGAACACAGTTTGACTTTCTTCACATCCTGTATTTTTTCCCTCAAGTTTGTCACTATGTCAGAACTGACTATGCAGTGACTATTGACAGTATTTGTGTTAACTGCTTGTTACGTGCAAAAAACAAAAGACCACCACATACTCAATAGAATACATCATGTGAACTAAACTGATCACTTCCCTGAATCATGCTGCTGTGTTTGTTCAGCATTACAGTTTTTAAAGTCTAAAAGTGGTTTGGAAAAGCTTAGTTTTATGGTGTTTTAGTTTAAATGCCTTAAGAGGAATAATTTTCAGCAGTGCTGGGTACTTTTGCTCTGAAAATCAAGAAAATCTGTTTTCAAACGAGATAGATCTCAAAGTGCTTACTACTACTCACGAGGTCATGGCTGAAGGAAATGCTACTTTCCAGAACCCCTTCAGTTTCCTGCATTCATATAACTATATTGTGCACCAAATGAAGGCCCCTAACAGTTATGACATGAAAAAAAAATAGCAAACACAGAAAGATCATAGAAATATTCAGACTATGCAACAGAGTTGTGCAGGTGGTTTTCCTTTGCAAGAGCTTATGCAAACATTCTGGTAAATTTCATATCTATGGGAGTCTGCATCCCCCACATCTAATTTTCAAAAGCAAACTCACACAAACCCTTATTCTTATTATAAACTTCCCCAGCTACATCTCACCTGAATTTTCCATGGTTCTGAGTTTAATAAAAGCTGGATTTAGCACTGTTATTTGGACAAGACTTGTTTTCTGATAAAGAATCCTGGTTTTCATCTGTACTAAGAGAGACATAGAATTTGGTGTCTTATGATGTTTTGCAAGACATTAGTTCTCAAAAAAGATAACTTAAAATATTGGCTTAATGACTCCGGTGTATAAACTCATTCATTTACAAGGGAGAAAAACAACATTGTTCAAACTAATACCTTCTATGTGTAGTAAGAAATGCAATAATTATGATGAAATGCAACATAATATTAAAAAAAATTGTCTCTGTGAAAAAATTCTAGATTTTGGACAATATACACCAAAACAAATTTATCTGCAATGTCCACCCATTGGCGCTGTGCCACATGTGACATTTTTTTTCTCACAGCAGTAGATATTCTTGAAATACTTGAATGAAGCCGAAGTTTACAGGCGCTAATATTTGGTTTTAAAATATTTATAACTGTAGTGAAATTTAGGGTTTAGCATTTTTACTTGTTAACAACATTCTATTACACTTGTTATCCAACCAAAATAATCAAGTACCAAAATTATCTGAGTAGCTTGCTACTACTATGAGTAGCTTGCTCTATCAAAATTATGCTTAATATGGCACTGGACAGGAAAAAAAATGAAAAAGTTTTTTAGTATTATTGTGAAATTGAAAGGTCCTTTTTCTTCACTACAAGTGCTTTAGAAGAGCTTATTTATGAAAGAATGCACATCACAGAAAACTGTTTCATGACAAGTATCAGTGCTGAAAGACTTGGTTTACTCATGTTTGTGCAATGTGTTCATTCTAAAGCTACAGCTCCTAGTTTTTCAAAGTACAGTAGAAAGCATTACATGGTGTGGCTTTCACTAGAGACTTTGATAATCAAAATCTGACACGCTTCCTTGCTGAAGTTTGCATTGCCTTAGGCTGGTTTTGGAAGGCCATCTGCAAATTACAACTGATTAATTAGCTGCGAGCCTACGATGTGAGGAGGGCAGATGGAAGAACATGGTACTTCATTGCTCCCTGCTCTGTGAGAGCTGCCAGTCCAACACCTGACCCACATCATGGTCCCAGTCTCTTTCCAGGAAGACTTAAAAAGATTCAGATAAGTGTGCCGTAGTCATTTGTCTTTCCTCAGCTGCTTTTTCTCCCAGTTCTGTTCAGAAGAGACAGGAATGCTGACAAAAATGATTTTTAAAAAACATGAGGAAAGGGTCCTGACAGCAGTGTGTTTCCAAGTCCTGCCTTGCAATCTGCAGAATGTAGGCAAAACCAGTTTGGTTTTGTAATTATCACTTCTTGATGTATTCCCAAATAGAAAAGCTGTGGTAGTATAAATCTAAATTTTGTCTAACAGAAAAAAGGCATTTGAGAATCCTCCTGGCCCCTGTATATACCAGATCCACTAGCACACATCACACATAAACTCATATTTACTGCCCATGATTATCTGGCCAGAGATATGGAAGAAGGGGAATGCTATTTAGCTTTATCTGCCCACTGAGCTTTCCACTTGTCCTCTCTCTACACTCTGAGTGGGAAGAATAAGATTAAATAAATATTCAGTTATTCTCTATACTTCTGAGAACAAAAGCTTCCTCTCTAATGCTTTGGATTGCTACCCTTGTGGTCAGATTGAGTTTGCAAAGTCAAGTGAGGAAGTTGATCCCTTTGGCTTAATAACTGTGTGAATAATGTTAATGAAAATAATAGCAGTGTGACTAGAGATTAAAAAAAAAAAAAGAAATCACTATTTTTGATTCTCCACTTTAGGAAGTGAGAAGGTCTGAAGACTAATAGAGCAGAGCATATGATAGAAATGCTAATGCTATTATTCTCTTGATAAAGTAATTACATTTTGGAACACTGGTCATGAACTACCATATTTTACAAGGTCTTACGTAATCACAGAGGAATATCTGATCTAAGCAGTAGAGGAAATTATGAGGATAGAGATTATTTATTCCATCCAGGGTTACAGTATTATTCTGTCATTCTCTCCTTACTGTTTTGTCAGCTACTTTTATTTGAAAATTAATACATATAAGCAAAGAAGTATCATCTTTGATAAATAGCTAATTCTGTGCAAACAGTGTAATAGCATAACACCTTAAATGTAAGTCTCCCTTCTTTCAGATTTCTCACTGATGAAATATATAAGCATCACTGAAAACTGCACTTTCACAATTGCTTGGGTATTTTAAAATGGTCACAACTAACAATTTAAGATCAACATAAAATGCAGGGCAGAAGATGGCTGGAAAGAGAAGGATGCAGAATTACAGCACATTTACGGTTAATGTTGAGACAGATGTCAGTGTTAAGACAAAAGTTCTTCAATAAACATGTTTACAAATATTTCACTGTACTTGGATTTAAATTATTAAAATGATATTTTGGTCCATATTAAAACATAGGGCTCCACATTTGTCCATCAAGTGCTTTTTGTCTCTTTAAATTACTTTAAAAGCCTATGTTTTGAAACATTAAACTCCTGACTACAGAAAAAAAACTAGCTGATGATCACTCAAAAAAATCCTTCCTTCCACACAGAAACCTGAAAACAGAGTTAACCTCTGCTTATTTTTCTCTGTCATTATTGCTGACATCAGCCTTGCCGTTTTCAAACAGCCCACTGACTAGCTATTTTAAACTAAATTGTAAATATTCCAGCAGCAGCCCAAAGGAAAGAAAAAAATCAATATATCTAGTTTGCAAAACTTTTCCAGCTCATGATGATCTTCCAGGTGGATAAGTCTAGACTCTTATACAAACTCAAATGTGAGTCCATGCCTTCAAGCACTTCAGCTCTTTGTCCATAACAAAGTGAGAAGTTCAAGGCTCCTGATATTAGGTAACGATTACATACATGTAGGCAAAATCTTGTTTATCTTTCCATCCTATTCTTCTTTATTCCTTCTCCTTCTCTAAACCATTTCAAGCCCATGTCTTGACATATCGAACTCCACAGGTTAGGCTGCTTTTGATTTGCGAGGAGAGTTACAATAGTTAATTACAGAGCACGGTCTTCTGTGACTCAAACATTTTGCATTTATAGGCTCTTGATATAGTCCAGAGCAAGAGGCTAACCCATATTTAATTTGTCCAACACGTTTCTGGTTAAAGTTCCATCAAATGGGTGACTGGAATCCCTCCGATTCAGCTGGAAAAGTCACTTTGAAGAAGGCGTTTATTAGCAACATTTGCCTCAGTCGCAACAGGAGGCCCTGAGGGCCTGGGGAAAATCAGTGGTTGCTTATAATAGTCAAAACCAGCTATTCCCCACAGGATAAAGTGTCAATAACAGGTTAGATATTATTATTTGGAATTGATTTTACAGCGGGTATAAAACAAAAGAAAATGAGGCCGTCTCTTAAGGCAGCAAAGGTCTGGGCTTTGAAACACCCTTCCTCCTGACCCCGGCAGCCCCAGCCCCAGGAAGCACGGGGAGGCTGCAGCAGGCCTGGCCTCCCACTAGCCTGCCCAGCTCTGCACAGCTGCTCCGCATCGAGCATGATTAACATAGCTGAAGGCCCACAGCACTTAGCACAATTAAATCAACAGGCTGTAGCTCATTCCTTCAGTGTGACAGGAAAAAGGCACAAAACCCAGATGCCTTTGCTTTCTTCTATCTTTATGTTTGCTGGAGCAATTTTTGTGAGTGGTTAATCCTCTCTGTGGCGCAACATTCACACGGAAATTTAATGTCCATGTGGTTTTGACTGAAAAAGTCCCAAGCTAGAATATTATTAGCTCACAGTCCAAGTCTGAAGTGATATAATCAGTAGTTAATTCTGAGGGGTTTCTGCATTAACATGAGAAACACTGTCAGCAGTATTGTGAAGGAGTACATTGGGTGGCCCATTACTATGACTATTTTTCTTTTCTTGAAATGGACACTCGGGAACACCTTTACAGAGACAGCCACAAAGTCCTTTAGTAGGAGGAGTCTTGTCAGGCTGCTTCGTCTTGAGGAAAATATATTCTGTGGTCTTTTACATTGTTATTCATGAGGACTTGTACAGCATTTTACTCTCTGTACTGTCCTGAACGAGAAGATAGTTTAGTAAAGAGTCCTGCTATATCAGACAGACTGTATTACTATTGTAAATGGGATAAAATTATTCTTTGCAGAAAATAGCAAAGCCCATCATGAAAAGATTTGTGGAATAACAATGAATAGATGCATTAAACTGAAATGTAGACATATTCTCTCTTTAGTGTTCCAACCAGGAATGGTAAGCAAAAGTTCAAGCCAGTAATTATTATCTTTTCCTGGTTATTTCACTGTCCCTAGAAAATTTATTTTTTGTTTTCTCAAAAGCATTAATGTTCAAATGTTTCATGGAACTTAAGCTCCTCATTGACAAACACCACTAGTATGCTACATGCACTTAGGAGTCGAAGTCTCAGTGAAACCCTGATACTCACAACTCCTTTCTGAAAACAGACTTGCTCATAAATCAATGAACATTTTGTCCAAAAAAACAGAGCTACACTTTTACCCTGTTGTAATTGGCTACAAATCCACTGGTCCAACTGGACTTATTCCCAGCAACATCACATCTGATTTCCAACAACTCTGTGTAAAACCTTGACTGTATAAAACTAATTTTCAATCTTGTCTTCTTCTTTTGAGGCAGTTTTGTGGATTCTCTTTTTCTCCCCATCTTTATTCCTTCTCTCTTTGCTTTCTTTATACTCTCTTTTTACAGTCTTCTCTTTTGTCAGTGTTGCGCTCTCTATTCAGCGATTCTTCATTGCCTCTTTTCATAAGACTTCAAAAATAATTTTAAGCACGTTAAAATCAGGAAAATGAGACCAAATCTCATAACAAACAGTATTTTGAAAGAATCCAGAGTATATCTAGAAAAGGTTGCAGGTGGGCTTGGTTTTTTTTCCTTAAAAAAAAATAATAAAGGTTTCATGCTTTACCATTCTCAGAAGTTCCTCTGGGTCTGAAGGTGGAGACCATAGTGCTCTTGATGGAGACAATATAAATTACTTGGCCTCAGTGAAGAATAAGATGATAGAATATTAGTTCTTTCTCCAGCAAAAATGCCTTAGCCACAAAAATTTCTTCTAAACCTGCCAATGCATTGCCTTTCTCTCAATGGAATCAAAGAAACATTTGCATACAGAAGGTGTTTAAATAGATGTTACTAGAACATCATAGTTACTGCCAGGTGCCTGCGTGCTCCACATCCCAGTGCAATGTTTTTGACATTCAACAGCCTCGCATCAGCCCGTCACCCAGCTGTGTCCTGAGCTTTCACAAAGGAGGGATCTGGATCTTAACCAGAAGGAGGAAAAGCTGAGAACTATCTTTTCATGCATATTTGGAAATCCCAGGGATAGGAGTACTAATACAACCTCTGTGTTATCCTGCAGTATTTCACAGACCTTAATGTGGGCTTTCTTCTCGTACTCAGCTTGCGTAAGACAAAAAAAGAGTGTGTCCTGTACTTTCTCTACTTCTGAAATGCAAACTAATTGTTAAATGTCTGTTGTAACCGTGTTCATAATCAGTAGTGAGGACTGTTATTACTCTGTTGATACCTTATATACAGCTTATATTCACACTTATTCTTTTCCCTGAAGTGTCACCTGACTATGAATTTCAGGGTTCGGAGAATGTTGGTAAATTTTCCTCACTTTCAGGATTAGGCAAACTTTGAGAAAACAGTGCTGGTATAAATACATGTCAGACTGCAGTGCTACAATGCTCAGCTGGGATGAGCTGGAAGTAAAAAATGGCTAGTTTCACAATTATGATACAGGTATCCTTCTCCTACCATACACAGAAAGTACCAAAATCCTGTCCCAACTTGCTTCCTCACTCCCCATTATCAGTGCATATCCTTTGCATTACAGAAAAAGAAACAGCCCTTATGGGACCATAATTTGATTTACATCATCACAGAGCAAATACATTAAATAGTTATTGGAGATGATTTTTGCCATGTCCGTGGTGCAGTACTTTCTGATGAAGTGTGCACAAAACACACATCTGGTCTCTTAAGCTATGGAAACATTGTATGAACCATATGGTAAGGGCTGATGAAAAAAAAGAGACCAGTGAAACCTTCAAACCTAAATACATGTACCAAAGTTGGGGGTCTGATTCCGGTAACAGCCAGTACCAAGCTGTGAAAATGTAATTAAAAATGTGTGATGGTACATGGGTCCAAACACAGCAGGAGATTCCAATGTGAAATCTAATGTGCCACATTAAATGCTGAACTTAGGTGAAGCTTCTGACAATATGACACTTCTAAAAAAATGACATCCATACAATCAGCATGAAACTGCTAATTTCCTTGTCTCTTTTTACAAAAAGTACCAAGATAAACACATTTTGCCACTCTTATGAAAAGAAGCTTCTAGATTTCTACCTAGGATTGGGATGTCTGACTAACAAATCACTGAAAATGTATCCTGCTTTCAGAAATATCTTGCATATATAGCTTTGAAAACAATTTTACACTTAAGACTCTAAACATGACATGAATAATTTTTCAAGCAAGCTACTAATCTAGCTAGTTATATTCATAGAATCACAGAATGGTAGGGGTTGGAAGGGACCTCTAAAGATCATCTAGTCCAACCCCCTTGCTCAAGCAGGTCCACCCAGATCAGGTCACTCAGGAATGTGTCCAGATGGGTTTTGGAAACCTCCAAAGAAGGAGACTCCAAATAGTTTGAAGTATTTTGGCTGTATGGATTTGTGCTGAAGGAGATAAATGAATAATATTTTTGATTATGGAAAATCAGTGTATTCAGGTGGATTTTAAATGTTTATTTTACATTAGCAATGCCAAGACTTGTTTTCAAGTTTTCAGTTTGATTTCATATTTATGATAGTTTTATTTTTATTTTTTTAAATAGGAGCAGGTAGCAGCACTGGGTTCTGGTATTAATTACACATGGAAACAGAAAACCTGAAGTAAATCTGGTAGCATTTTAAGAATCCAGCTATTGTGAATTCATCTGGAATTCATTGGGCTACCCCTGGCTGTAATAAATTCATGCTGTATTAGTAGAAACATCACATGTACACTAATAGATGTTCTACTGAGATCAGTATTATTTAATTGACTCAAAGGATTAGTTTAAGATCAATTTTCTTTTAACTATATTTTAGCACAGCTTTCTACTGAAGCACAGCTTCACACAAGACAGAGGAAAAGCATGCATAAGAAAATTCACAGAATCTGACATTTTTGTCACCTTAGGAAAGACACAAAAAGACACAATTATATAATCTATCCACCATGTAAATAAATATGTTATGTTTATTTATAATATAATTTTCTCTGTGAGAAACAAAACATTTAATCTACAAAAGTGTACATATGCAGATTCAAGAGAAGTATTAAGATGCATCTAAGTAGAAATGATGTATCTTACTTAAACTGAAAAATATGATTCGAACAATCTGTAAAGAATTACTGAGCAGTACCAGCTGGCACAGTTTTGCTTTTTCAGGCATGCTAAATAAGAGAATACAAATAAGAAGCAGAAGATTTCCCTGGTATCATTTGCATGGCTAGGATAAAGTAATGGAAAAACAATAGCTTGGATAGTCTGGACTGGAAAAGGAAGATGCTCTTAACTGTTTGCTATGTCTTGTGAACTGTACCAGAGAGACCAATGTGACTAGTGTTTTCAACTTTGGTTCTGTTCACCAGTAAGGCTGCTGGCTAAGATGAACAGGCTAGTAAGACATCAAGGCTCAAATCCATTTACTAGCAGTGCTTCAAGACTGCTAAGAATAAAATAGGTCTTCCTAAGTCTAGTGGTTCAGCATCAATGAATAAAGTATTAAAAGTAAAAAACAAGAACTATTCAGCTCACTGCTTCTCACATTTTTATACCAACCTCAGTAATGTCTTAAGTTAATGCTATGCCAAAGGAAGAGTGAAATGCAACCACAGACAACGAAACAAACATGTCTAAAATGAGGCCTTGTCTCCTAACCAGCCAATAGCAAACCAACTGAATCTGCAGGTACACAACTAAAAGCATATAGCTAAGAATTTTTGTTGAAAAAAGTCTTGCAATTCCAACTCTCATTTCTACCTACTCTCCTCCACTAGAGATTCTGGAGGGAGAAAAAAAGGCTTTGAAGACAGCTTGGCTTTCTTCATTTTCAGTTTACAGAAAGAAACCACTGCAGCAAGCGGAAAAGAGGTAAATAGGGGATACATGGTTTGGACAATTCTGCTTTTCTCAGTGTATTCCACCTATGGACAGCAAGCCTTAGAAATCATCAACATTTCTTACAGCAAATAGGTGCACTCTCATCTTTTTATTTCAGATTATCTTCTTCCCTGATTCTATCAATCAGTAGCAGAAAAAGCTCTTAGCAGAATTTAGGTCCATGACTATAAATAAAATAGTCTGAAGATCTAAATCAGAATTTAGAAGAGCTGCTTTCTTAGGAAACAAGATTTAGACATTCGTGTATTATGTGTGTATTCATTGGGCTAACCCATTCATCTCAGTAACTTTAAAACTCTGCCAGTCCCCTTCAAACATATTTTCCAGACTAATACAGGTCTCAAAAGACATTAAATTTCTACAGTTTTCAAGAATAGGGAGAAAACTTACTAATGTCCACATCGGAAAGGAATGGTATCTCACAGTTCTTAGTAGACATCAGACTAATTCACACAGGATGATATTATGAATGTCCTAAATGTGGAAAAGGGTTGAAGGAAGTTTGCATCTTAGCAGACCTCAGCGAATCCATTTCCAAGTTCTCCTTGTCCTGTGGATTTTCTACAATTCTCTTCAATTCCATATGTCTCATTTCTCTTTCTTTTCTTCTCTTCAGATTATCTGGTAATGCTTCCAATTTCCTACTACTTCAATGTCATCTGTGACTTTCATTTTAATAATCATAAGGTATAGTAATATATATCAGCTTCAAACTTCCCACTATGCAAATTCAAATACAGCTTTTGTTTCTTTAGGTCACCTATCTTATTGCTCTGAAGTTATGTTCACCTGGATCCTTTATTCAGCTTCCAAACTCAAAAAAAAGTAAGGCAATCTGTGTTTACATTATATGTGCCCTATCCCCAAAAAACAAAAAATTGAAATGGACAGAAATGGCACAAACAGGAGGGAATATGCACAGACAGTAAGGAGGAGAGGCAAATGTGAGCTCCAGCTTGTCTGTCTTTGGAGATAAGACAGCAGAAAACTTTTGTTGTTGTTGTTTTCAAAACTAATTATCTGATGGAGGCAATACTTTATATTATTTTTCACTTGCAATCACTTTAAATACTGAAGAATCAGCATCTCTTTATGTATTCTGCATTTCTCAGCGCTTCTCTCAATAGATATTCACAACTATCCTTCTGTTGTGATTCAAATTGTACTGTGGGCTTTGATGCATGACCAAGAAGCACCGCTCCCTTGTGGTATGGTTAAGAAAATGCCTGCATTTAAGGGAAATATCATAGCAACAAACGGTGTAGCCTTACACTAATCATCTACTACATTTCTGCTTAAAGAAATCTGCAAAAAAAGCTCAACAGGGAGGTCTGCCAAGTGTCCCCTGGGATAGCCTTTGTGTGAAAAGGGGTACTTTGGAAGTTAATTAGAGACAATCTGGTTTTCATATTGAGTTTTAAAAGCCAATTAGACTTAACAGGAATTCAAATGATTCCCATTCACATTTGTTTGATATGGTTACTATTATAATTCAGATTTTCATAGCAAAACAGCAAAAAGGACATTAAAAATAACTGAACAGTAAAAGAATCCCAATTTGCTGAAATTAAATTTTCTTACAGCAAATTTATCCCTTGTGTAAGAGTTGTGAAAGCACTGAGGATTAATTAAACAATGTAAGAAAGAGATACTCAAGATACGGGTGCAAAAGAACTACAGAACTTGTTAACATTTACCAAAAAAATAATTCAGGCAGGAAAAGGAGACCTCCTTTTTGAAGCATGCTGCCTTATAGCACGGGTGAAAAAGACCCTTGTTATAGTGCCTTCATCAAGCAGACCCAACAGCGTCAGTCTTCCTTTGAAGACAAAAACATACCGTCAGGAGATGAACTGAACTAGAAGGGGGCAGAAATTATGTAGCAGCCACCAACCAATTATATAAATAGGTTTCCATATAGTACAGCATTTTGATGACAACATAAGGGCTATGCTGCACAGCAGAGAGCAATGAAGAGATCCTTGAACCAAGTCTAACTAATTTTTTGTGCTTCAACAAAGGGTCATATAGTATTATTAACTCTGAAGCCCTGCTGCAACTGGATCCAGAATAGATCTCCAAGTCTGTTTTAGGACAGGTATATGCTTTTGTTTGTAAACCTGCTATTGGCATGCAAGAAAAAGAGGCTCTGCGTACTGTGGGCAGCTAGGTGGGGCTAGGAATAGGACCTGAATAACACCGGCAGGAAGTGGGACTCCTGTGGAACAAGGTGAGTGCTGAGCTGGGACCACTCAGCACAATGGGCACCTTGCACTTGACAGCTCACTTTACTTTGGTAGAGGGTTAGCACCACACTATGATAGCAATATCAACACTGAACAATAAGCTAAATCAAATGCTTCTGCTCTTACAACGTTAAAATGAAATAACAAAAATAAAATTTAAGAGAATAAAATTTAAGAATTACCAGTTTACACTTACATATTATTTTTTCCAAACTGTGTCAAGAAACCAAACAATCTGGAATCTATGTGGAATTCTGGAGAGAAGGTATGCTATTGTAAGATGTTAACATTTCTAATACAGACACTGGTCTAGGATTAGCAGAAGGAAAATTATCCTCTATTTCTGAAGTGTAACATAAAATTTTTCACGTCTGGATCTTGTGTAGCCTTGTGTGCTGCATTCTCACAATTCAGCCCCTCTGAAACCTCTGACTGCCCTGACGAAATTTCCACTTCATCAGTCCCAGTGACAGAAACATCAGGAGCTCTGAGAAGGTCCTTTCTCAGACAAATGCCTTCCAACCTGGACAACACTAACAGCTAGGCAGTGTAAACAACTCTTTACTTTTCCAGCTCCTAAATATGATCCCTGAGTGAAATCTGCTGGAATGCTCTTGAATCCTACTCAGTCATTAGTGGGGAAGCTACCTCTTTGTTTTCAATTCAGTCCCTGCCTACATACTTATTGTGCCGGTTCACAAAGCTGGACGGCAAATGATTAATAGTGATAATGATGATGATGAAAATAACCATAATGACTTTTTGTCAAAATGCTTACTGAACAGAAGAAAACATATTTGGATGAAAAATGAAATCATGAAGTTCCAATGGAATTGATCTCAAATATCTCATTTTTTTTTCACTGAAATTTTCATGTAATTGTATTTTTAGGCTAAACCATATTTAGCCAGAATACGTTCAGCCGAATCTTTATCTTACTTTGTCTCAGAAGCACTGACTTCACACTTCCGATTATGGCGGTGTATTTTAATATAGTACTTCAACTGCACTCTTAAGTCAGAATCATACACTTCAATTGTGTGACCTTTGTTTTAATTACACCAACACCAAACGATCCCTATGGGGTTCTAGAAACACCAGCCTCATAGCAGGTATGAGATGGTGCTGACCCTCCCTCACTCATGGAATGATTGTTTTCTTATAACTGTCAGTTATAACTACTTCTGTCAAATGCAGACCCAAAATACTACTAATCAGGACAACTTTCAACTTAAATCTTCAGTTAGCAAAGCCAAGATCAGCTGGTGCTTTAACAAAAGTGGCATACAGTGCCATCTATCATATTCGAATGTACAAATAAATCTTCTCAGGATATGAGTTTTTATAATTTTGGGGAAACACATAAGAATATTTTCTTATTAATAAAGCTGTCACTCCAAAAGTGATAAATTCATGTAAATATGGTTTAAAAAATTAAATATAGCAGCCTGGAATTTATGAAAAATACATGAATCAAAGGGAAGCTGTGGCCTGCTTGTAGAGAAGGCAGAATCAAGAGCTGAAGACATTCAATACATCGCTCAGAATGACACAAGAAACAATGTGTTTGTTTTTCTTTTTTTTTTCCACAAAACAGTGTTTGCACTGCACCAAAATACTTTTAAAAGATATTTTTAAAACTTAACAGTAACTCAGAAAAAAAAATAAGCAATTAGACTCTTATCCTTGTGCATGTAAGTAATTTCATTCATTATGGCAAAGGGTGCCACTGAGAGGTCATTGAGCCTGTCTCTGAAGAAAAAAGTAAACAAGATGCATCTAACAGGCTTAGCACTTCTGCAGATCCCTGAGGTTTCCCCCATTCTGCCAGATTTCATGACAAAATGAAGAGAATCCAGGTCTTTCTATGGTGTGTAGATGATGACTGGGGCTATGAACTCTTCGGTATTGTCAAGAGACAAAGAAGATTGCTTAGTCCCAAAGCCTTTGTGCCCAAAGCCCATAAGATGCCTCTGATGCAAAATGTCCAAAGAGTGGGGGTAATGCATTAAGATGATTAAGGGACTGGAACATATCTCCTGTGAGGAAGGGCTGATAGAGTTGGGATTGTTTAGCCCAGAGAAGATCTTCATCACTGGACATAATAAAAAAAATCTGGATATGGTCCTAGGTAAGCTGTTCTAAGTGTCCCTGCTTGTGCAGGGAAATTGGACAAGATGACCTCCAGAAGTTCCTTCCAACCTCAGCCATTCTATGGTTCCCTTTCTCCTTCAAAGTGCTAAATATATTATTGTCATTATATATATATATATAATATATATATATATATTTGAGATACAACAACATAAATGCATATAACCATAGATACAAATGAAGACTATTTGAAAGTCGACTTACTTGTGACTATTTTACTGTCACACATTATGTAAATTTACATCTTTCCTGGTTCCTCATATTATTCAGAACTATTTTTTTTCATTTTCCTCATATATAGACAGATTCAGATGATTTCTAAAATCGGACAGCAAGCTGTTGCCAAATTAAGTATGCATGTGGTTTTGACTTTTTAGTTTAATTGACATTTCGCTTTTTTAAGCATAAAAATTGTCCACTGAGGAAAAAATACCCACTTTTAACAGGGTCACAGAAATATTAGCAACAGCAGTCCACAAATAACTAAAATTACTTTTATATTCCCAGAAAAGTCACTGTGTCAAATGGAATGGAGGTCTGATGGGGAAGGAACATGTTTTTCTAGGAACAATATTCTGCTTCCCAAAACCAAGTCCAGTGATGAAGGGCAATCCTGTCCAAATATCAACATGGTTTCTAGTGTTCCATTTAATAATACAGTAAACCACATGGAAGAATATTCATTCTCGAGCTTATCAATAATAGCACCTTTATCAAATACTATAAAAGACTGGCTCCATAAAATCTCGCCTTAACTCTGTTGAAGATACCAGTAATTCAGTGCTACAAATATAAAGAAGAAATGATGGAGACATGCATTTCTAATGCCACATTCCTAGACCATGTCCTGTTACTATAAGCATTTTTTCATACTTTTCATGAAAAATCAGTGCAGGTGTCAATAGAGGTGGAGTATTATGTCCACGTCCTCTGCTTAGGTAGATTTTTTTTTCCCCTTTTATGAACAACAGTGCCGTTTTTTTTGTAAATATGATGCAAAATCAACAAGGAAAAACCTGAAGGTCAGTACAAACTATAAAGACTTCTGAATACATGTGCAATCTGGTTGGCCAAAATGTGCCCAGGCACAGAGCAAGGTTAAGGCCACTATGGAGATGAAATCTAAACATCATCAATGTGATGCAAAATGCATGTGTGGCAGTAACTGGAGGTAGCCATTCACAGTGTGATAAAGCTTTTGGCAGAGAGGGTTCATCAGTCTGGTCATGCTGTTGAGTGGAAAGAGCTACATGCGATGCTGGGCAAGTTGAAGAGAACACAAAACAATGCAGACCATTTTACCTAGTAAATTAATACAGGCACCAAGCAGATATGGTAAATAATCCTGCAGCATTTGGGGAGATTATTTAGATAATAACAACCAGAGATACATATCTCTAAAGTTTACTATGATTAGGGCAGTATGTCTTTGTTATCATTTCCCACTAATATTCTTTTGTGGCTTTTTTAACAACATTTACAAAGAAAAAAAATCATAGAAACAAATGCATCAGTCATTAAAAAGAAATATTAAGAGACAGTTTCTGTCATGAGTTTAACTCAGAGCAGGAGATCTCAGTTTTAGATTTTACTGGTATTGAAAAAGCTTATGTGAAGTTAAATTATATGGAAAATAATGTATGTAAAACACAAAATACCTTGGCAGCTGGACTGCACTTCTGTGCTCTCTTTGCCAGGTCTGACCATTAAAACTCAATCTTTTCTTTTGTCCTTCTGCCTTCAAATGGATTTTCAATTCCCTTTTGTTCTGTGGCAGTCTGAACAGATGGGATAGAGAATATTGCTCAGCCAAACTAGCTTAAAGCTTGATGATAGTAACACTTCTCTGGGCATGGGAGATGAGGATTTGGGTTCCTTTTGGATGCAAAAGTTATTGAACCTCAATCTTCTCTATGCTAGATGACTGTTCTCCTACCATAGTATTAAATGAGCATGGGCACCATCACTGTCACATTTCTAAGGGGAAAAAAAAAAAAAAAAACACAACATTAGAACCTATCTGTTCTTTGAAATGAAGGGATGGCAGTGAGCAAGGCATCTCCAAAGTAGAAATGGCACAAATTCAATGTGCCTAAGCTTGCAGGACTTTTAAATCCTTTGTCGGAAACTTAGATACAAACTCTTTGGCCCAAGTTCACACAAAGTCCTTGGTAAGCAAGGATGGAAATGAAACAGGCACTGGCTTCCAAGTGCAGTAGCCATAAGGGACAGCGTCACCTTGTAAAGCATGGTACAGTCATGCTGTAGAGACCATTTGCAATACAAAGCTTAAGCAAAGAGCACAACAAAGCAATGACCCTTGATGTAACTGGGTCAATCCACTCTTAGCCAGTAACATCATCTCCTCAAGCAGGAGGTCTGCATAACTTTCCTGTTTCAACACATCATATTGTATTACTGTAAAAACTGCAGTATCACTGCTTTTAAATAAAAATATATATATATTTAGACTATTTTTGTTGTTCTAACAAACATTAAATTATTGCATAAATTTCTGTGTCATTACATGTAAATCCACATCCATGGACTTCATTAACATCTTTAAAGGTTTAAATAAACTTACCAGTTCAAAGATGTGGCAAATAATTCTGCTAACACAAATTAAGTATGACTTTGCTTTAGCTCAATGAATTTGCCTTAGTAGCAAGGACAACCAGAACCTTAGAGTATCTACTCCTGGTCTACCTGTCCACTGTTAGATTACAGCCAAGAAATAGCTTACCTTGAGCAATATCCCATGTTTTAACTCAAATCAGATTTCAAGGAAGGAAGAGTGTAAGGAACAACTATCATCAAACTGCTACTCATATTACCAAGCCATCTGGTTTCCATTTTTACACTCCTAACAAAGTCAGATCATGAGGCTTGGATGAGGTCATCCATTGTGCAGGAGATGCAAATAAATAGTATGAAGTTTGAAGTATTCTGCTCTTCTATGGTTTTTCTTCTATGAATTTTTCCACTGTGGACTAAGACAATAAGTGTCCCTCTGGTTGTTTTCCTACCTATTTTGCAAATGGTCCAACTGTCCACTCTTAAGTGACTTTTTTTAAGGGCAAACTGAATCCAAAATAGTTTTTCCTGGTTTCTTAAGTGGCTGCCAGACTGAAAATCAATGACCTAACTCTGAGAAACACTTAAATACTTATCTATTACTTGATGAGTAGCATTAAAAATTGGCACATTTCACCTTCCACATGATTTATATGACAAACTGAGACGGGAACTTCTTTACCCTTAAAGTGGAACTGTGCAAGCTTTGTTTGATGCTTCCCATACCTATCTCAATGCTGTTCTTGTCCAAAGGTATCTACTATAATTGCTTTTAAGCTATCAATCTTAGTACACAAACATTGCCATGATTTTGAGATAAAAGTATTGTTAACAGTCCATGTCACTGCAAGACTCCTCATGTTTCTTCTGCCATTAACCAGTAGAGCACATGAATTCTGATGAAGACATCACAGAAAGTTTAGAAGTCAGGTATTTGCCTCCACCAGAAAAGATTAGACTTCCCAAAGTATCAATGTGCAGCAAGAGGTGCAGGTAGTGAGGTGTAGAGGAAGGGCTTGGGGTATAGTCCCAGCACATGTGGCCTGGGTGCCTCAATTAAATATTGTAGCTCACCTCACTGTCACAACACATTGATGACGATTTGTTCTATCTTTTTTTTAAGAAATATATCCATACATTTCTCAAAACTAACAAAAAATCATGTTTTTCTTGAAATAAATTATGTTATTTAAAGAATTCCTCCTTCCATACAGGAATAGCTATCTTGTTTGGAAAGTCATCATCTACCATTTTCTTTCATTTCTATCCAATATTTCAGAGAAAGAATTTGAATATTTTCCATGCCTATTTTCAGTAATGATTATTCTGACAACAGGACACCTAATTTGCCTGGGGATTTAACTGTAGCAAAAAATGCATAAACACTCCAATTTTCTAAAGAAAATTAAGGAATTATTAATAGTTTTCCTTCAAATATTTGTAACACTAATAATATGCTTTTCACAGTATATTACTTCTTCAGTCTTCAGAATTTACAACACAATTAATTGAACAAGTCCATCAGAAGTGACACAATTAGAAAGCAATCACAAAATTGCTTTCAACAATTGACATCTAACATGTTGTAATCATACAATAGGAATCTATAAAATGTCCTTATGGTCCTATGAAGGTATATTTAGTATACTACCAATCTTCCGGATCTCTTTATTTCTTAGTATCTGATAGTCCATTGATAGTCTAAAACTCTGCTGGTAAATCTATTCTAGTGTTCTTTAGCAGACTGATTTAAACTGAAACTGCAGTATAATTGCTTAGTAAGCCTAAACTACCCAAGAACTCCTTAGTTTCCCATTAACTTATTAATCAGAAAACATCAGAAGATAACCTGAACTGGATTAACATTCATCTTTCAAATTATCAACTTTCAGGTTGGGAATTCAACAGTAGAGGGAATTAAGTTGTAAAGGCCTGCGTTCAGTGAATTTCACATCACTTTTTACCACTGTAACATGACATCATCAAACACTGTGGAGTTTTCAAGACACAAAAAGCTCATTGAAGTAGTGCTTCTTCTGATTCTGTAAATAGAATTCCTGTCTTAACATCTTTAAATTGTCTTTAGTGAAACAGCAGACAAAGATAAAGATAAAAATTGGGCAACAAGTTAAGTATATAAAAAGTACATAATTGTAAAATAAATTCACTGGAGGTCAAGACTAAACTGAAAGGGTGCAAATAATATATGTGCCTGGTGCCATCTCGCGGTAGTTTAGAGGTAAAACCATCACAAATACTTCCTATGAGTTTTTCTATGTGCTCTTTAGAAAAATGTCAGGTCTTTGCTGGATGGGGTAAAAGGGGAAAAAAAAAAAAAAGAGAGATACTTGAATGTTCTTCTACAGAAGTAGCTTTCAAAACTCAAAAAATCCATAAAATATCATTTCACTGTACAAGGTGGTCAGTTTCTTACGTTCAAGCTAAATGGTGTTCTTACATTAGCTTAAATCAGGGATGTCAATTATCTTTCATTATAAAGAAGAAACAAGCAGTCACCAGAGTAAGTCTAATTTCAAAGTATATTCAGTACAACTGATAACATTTAAAATGAAAATTAATTTTAAAAGTTTCTACCCTGTGTTCAAAATCAAAACAAGGAAATCTCTTTGAGAAGCCTGCTCATCATATTGGATGTTATAATGCAGCTTATTAGCCCATACTAACACATTTTAAAATCGATTTATGTTAATATGTACTTAAAATTCAAAACAATCTTTCTCAGTTGCATCTTTCTTTCATTGCTGTTGGTAAAAGAATTCAGTATTGTTATCTGTAACAATACTCCATGGTTTCTGTTTTAAAAAAATAGCATCAGCCAACTTGAAATGTTATAGCTATTCTGACAGCTGACACAAGGTACCTGTACTTATCTTGCAAACTTTAATGCTACAAAGACTGTTGAAAACAGACTTAATCAGCAACAAAAAGAAAACAAAATTAGTGTGATAATGAAATGACTGTCAAAAAGTGCAATATTTTATATTAATTCCAGCGTTTTAACTCCAGAGAATAATAAAACACCAAAGGAATCCTGGATGAGAGATATGAATACACAATGGAGGGCAATAAAACAACTCTCACACAGCAAAGTGATTTAAGATAGGAAATAGATTTAAATATTTAGAAGATTTTTAAAAACTCTTACATAAAGAAACAATGGTGGCACCTGGCTTTGCTGGTGGTCTACCCTGGGAATCTCCCAGATGTCACACTTGCCTATAGCACAGAAACGAAACAGTTTAATAAACGATCAGTTTCACTAAAAATCACATAAGCTCAGCCAACTGAGAACTGCCTCATCCAGCATGTGACCTACAAATACCACAAGCTGGGCTGAGGAAGTGAGGGAGCAAAATGTCTAACCTGCAGACAAAGACAAAAAAAGAGATTAATATCTGCCATGAATGTTGAGTGCTGGCAACTACAGGGATAGACAGCATTCTAAAACCCTAAGGAAAATCAAAGTGATGCAAAGAAAATAGGAGGGAAAATTTAAAAAAAAAAAAGCTGTTTCTATGGGCTCGTAAGAACAGAATCTCCTAAAGGTGAAGTACTAAGGCTCTGTTGGCCAGGGTAAGACTTCCCTCCAGAGGAAAAACTGTTTTTATCAAGACTTAATATGACAATTTGCTAATGTGATATGAGGGCTTTTGTAGCAAACTGAACTATCATTTTATAGACTATTTTGCTATGCTGGAAGAAGTGACCTGTCCACCTCATCCTGAGGGTATAAAAACACAAGCTAAATTTGGGAATGAACTCTGCATGTGATTTATACCCTCTAATCTGCAGAATTGCTATGGGAATGTGACCTGGATTGCCTTAAAAAAAAAGTGAAGGCATAATAATGATTTGGATTGTCCCAAGTTCAATGTCAATTGCCATGGGGAAGCAATCATTAGATGTTGCAGAAAAGCCAAGCTAAACAGGGGACACTTCCTTCCACAGAAAGAGAATCAACACAACTCTGTCATAACATTAAGCTGTAGTTGAGAAAAAGAGCAATGACTAAAGAATTATAAGAGACTTAAATTAAATACAACTGGGATTTCACATTCCTTATGAAAATTAAGGTTTTATTATGAGATAATTAAAGCAAGGATAGCCAGTTCCTGGTGTGCCAGAACATATAACTCAGCCTGTCATCTTCACTTCTGAGGGTCTCTCAGAGTTAGTCAGGAAGCAGGATGTCAGCCACACAAAGCATTCCCTAACCCACAGCCATCTCCCTGCTGCTCTCACTTGCAAGAGACCTCCCTCCCATCATGTTGCTGAACATGCCCTGAACACAAACTATAGGTATCAACATCACACGGAGCATGTTACCGTTAGTAACAGGACAAGAGAACTTAGGTACATATGTCCCCATCACGTTTGACTAGGCTATGGTCAAGTGGTGACTGCAGAGATCAGTTGCAGACAAACAGACATTTCCTCACTGACTCTGCTGGAGGACACTGGATTGACCTCACAGAGAAATTGAGTTACCACAACCTAAACCAAGCAAACAAAAGGAAGATAAGTGTTGTGAAGCGTAGGACTTTTAACAGAAACAAAGTTGAGATAGTCAGAGAATGTGAAGGAAAAAGCAGTGAACATACATTATCAAATAACTAAACCTTCATGCAAGTAAGTTAGTGGTGGAAGGAAGGAGATCTTGATAAGACAAGAGATGAAAATTAAGAACTTTCTAGTAGAAGAAATACAAAAGTTAAGACAGACACTACTTCATGGACTTAAAAGGCTGAACTTCTGAAAACTAACAAATAAGCCACAGAAAAATAATGTGTCAAAAGGCAAAAAGAAGATATTAGGAGCTTAAGAGAAAGAAATATTGAAAATATGCAGCTCTTACCATTACATTGCAAGAGATATAAGAAATGTTAAGAAATGGAAAGGTGGTGTTTGTTGAGTAGATTTTCGTTAGAGGTTTTTTTCTTTGTTGGAGGTTTTTTGGAAGAGGGCACATCAGGGCAAAAACCGGTGTTAAATGCAATACAGAACTGGGGATAGAAAAGTGATCCCAACTTCTGTGAAGTATCTGGCAGTTCAGTGAAGGAAGATTAGTTTTAATCTTAATAGATTAGTTTTAATCTTAATTGGTACTGAGCACCACCACAGCCTTTAAATACATGCCAGATAAATCTTAGGATAAATAAAGAAGATGCAATTAAGTCTGTTGTTGATAAGCATTATCTGCCCAGACATATCAATAACAGATCTACAGTGAAATCAATTTGATAAACCAAGAAGAATTTAGATTTTTCTTCTTCCATTTGGTTTTTAGCAAGGCCTACTATTCTTGCATGGCCTCATGCAACAGGACTTTCAAGCTCTTATATTTATCACAAAAACGAGCAGCTCTGCAAAAACCTCTGAGGAAGCAAAACAGATGAAAAGCCAAGTGGGGAAAAAAAAATGGGGGGGGGGGAAGGAGAGGGTGAGTGAGATCATTTTTTGATAGATGATTAAGAGTATGATCGTGCATAAGGTATGAATCAAAAGAGCTGATATTCTCAGGTATCTAGTTTCTAAAAGCTGGCCTTTGGATGAAAAGTGCTTCCATTACCACAGGCTTTGAAATATACTCTTCCTCAGAAAGTATTTTATACAGAAGACTAATATGGAACACAATCACTAGTAATCAAGACCCAAAATAAAGTTCCCTAGATTGAGAACTAAATTATTAAGACTCTTTCAGAACTTCTGTACATGATATGAGGAGGATACTAATTGTGTAAACACTGCAGCCTGAACCCTGAAGCAAACTGCAAGAACTGGAACCAACAGAAAGCATTAACTTTTGAGAAAAGAAGTATTTTATTATGACAAGATAAGCAATCATGCCATCAATTCACTATTTTAGCAGCTGGCTTACTGCACTGTGTAATGACCATATGCTTTTTTACCCCAAGCTTAAAATCCTTTTGGTTTGAATATCACTTCAGATTGCTCCGATCAGTTTCTTTCAAGGTCACTATGGGCATCTAATACAGGTATATCTTAGACAATGATATCTATTGATTCCAGACACTTTAGAAAAATCATATTCGAGGAGAGATTTGCACCTCTTTGATGCTCAACAAATCCATACACTTTGCACTTGCTTGTCAGCTGACTAGCTGCCCACCTTGTTACTATCCTTGTAAGACTGTGGCTTCCTCTCTTCATGACAGTATGTCAGCATTTACACACTTAATGTTTATTTGCTGTTTCAATTTGTTTTTTCTTACTTGTTAACCTCTGCCAGAGTTTCCTTCTTTTGATAGTCAGTACTAATTGCAGTGTCCCCCTCGGTGTCCCTGTAATAACAGGATTAAAGTGCTTTGACCAACTAGCCATTGCCCTTTGCTGTGACAGCCTTATAGCTGGCGTGGGTATGCATACAGCAGTGCACTCGTGGGCTTTCTACCTTTCTAAATGCCTCTTAACCCTCTTCCTTTCGTGTTACCCGCTATTCTAGAGATTTAAGGAAAAAAAAGCATCTGTTCCATCCTGCTTTCCCGGGTTTTCCCTGCCTGCCTTGTGACAGTGCTTGCAGAACAGGTGGTTTTTATTTTAGATAGCTACGAGCAACTCACATAGCGAATACGAACAAAATCACCCATAAAGAGAGGTACTTGCTTTCCACTCGTACTTGTAAAGGATTATTTTTTTTTTTTTTTTATTTTAAGTTCCATAACACCTTCCTACAGACGAATGCACGCAAACAAACTCGGAAAACGAACTTGGAGCATCACGTCTGTGCCGAGAGCTCGCCCAGCCTGGGACTCCCACGGCCCCGCCACGGACGATGGCTCGGTCCCGCCACGGACGATGGCTCGGTCCCGCGCCACCAAGAGCTGCCGGGAAGTTTAACGGCCGCACCTATCGACGCTCCCTCTCTCCCTCAGCCGCCCACCGCCTCGCGCCGCGCCACGCCCCTCCGCGCTTGCAGGCGTACCCGCACTGACCCGCCCGCCGAGGGGAGGGGAGGGGAGGCCTCGCTGTCGCGCACGCGCGGCGGCGGGCTGCCGGGCCGCCAAAGGGGCGCTGCGGCGGGGCGGGGCTCCATTTGAACCGGGCGGCGGGACGGCGGCGGCCGCCGCTCAGCCCACATGGCCAAACAGCTCGGCCGCGAGCAGCAGGGCATCACTCTGCGGGGCAGCGCCGACATCGTCGCCGAGTTCTTCTGTAAGGGGCTGAGGGAGGGAGGGCGGGAGGGAAGACGGGCCGGCGGGAGGTTGGTTGGTAGGCAGGCAGGCTCTGGTAGGCCTGCAGCCGGAGGCCATGGCCGCTGGCGGGCGCGGGCGCGGGCGCCTCACGTATGCATCTTCTCCTTCCGCCTATTGCAGCCTATGGGATCAACAGCATCCTGTACCAGCGGGGCATCTACCCCCCCGAGACCTTCACGCGCGTCCAGAAGTATGGGCTCACCCTCCTCGTCACCACCGATCCTGAGCTGAAGAACTACCTCAACAACGTGGTGGAGCAGATGAAAGGTGGGGGGTAACCGGGCCGGGGAGCTCAGGGAGTTTCTCCCAGCTGTGACGCGAGTGCCGCTGCCGGGAGGCTGCAGTGCCCTCCTTGTTTTGTCTCTTCTGGTGCTTTACTTTTTCACACTGCGACTAACTGCTGTGGCTTCTTTCAGAGTGGCTGTACAAGTGCATTGTGCAGCGCCTAGTGGTGGTCATCTCGAGCATCGAAAACAACGAGGTTCTGGAGCGGTGGCAGTTTGACATTGAGTGTGACAAAACTGCAAAGGACGAGAGGTGAGTAGCAGTGTTCCTCCACACCTGCTCATCCCTCTACCCAGTAGCTGTGCAGGGACAAGACACACCCACGTGCATCAGCACTGTTCTGGTTCCTCAGAGCAGCTTTTCGCAGTGTGGAGATGTTTCTTCAGATCCTACCGGCCTCGTACTTTTTCTATGTTTTTCTCTGTAAACCAGACATGATACGATTAAAGCATATAATGGTAATCCTCAGGTGCTCATTTTGTTTCAAAGCATGAGAACAAAACTTGATTTTTAATCTTCAACAAAGCAAACAAAGTCCTGTATCAGGTAGATAAATAACTACTGCTTTCCTTTTGTTAGGCCAAAACGTTGTCACCCATTCTGGACTGAGAATAAATGTAACATTTCTTACAAATACTGTGAAGCTTCACAAATATCAGTGAGGAGAAACCCATTATCATTTAACTTTTCTAAGCTTATCTGCCTTGGGCTTAAGAGAGTGTTGCTACTAAAAAAAAATCCTATAGCAAACAGAGCAAGGGGAATTAATTGAACTATATGTAAAGAAAACTGTAAGTACAATAGTAGCTTGTTTTCTTAACAGAGTTTTTCTATTCTTCCAGTGCACCACGAGAAAAATCACAGAAAGCTATTCAGGATGAAATTCGATCTGTTATCAGACAAATAACTGCAACAGTAACTTTTCTGCCGCTGTTGGAAACTACCTGTGAGTATTCTCAACTTCAGTCATGAAATCAAGCACTTGCTTTGGAAAACCTCAACAAATTCTTCACTTTTTCTGCTAATTTTCTGAGGCTTTTTACTGAGATTGGAACAGAACTCAGAGTGGCTTAACTAACTAAGTGAATGTGTACTCTGAGGAATGTAAGTTTTCATAAATCATATTTTGAGTGTGGACAAGCTTGTATAAATAGCCACTGAATTCATCAAAGTGTTGCCTAGACCTCAGCTACATAGCATTTTAGCATGATTTCAAAAATATTCACATTGCAAGAACTAAAATAAATACACATAATATAACCACCAGTAACTACTCTACATTTTCACATAACTAGTATCAGTGTAACTTCTGAGATCGTTTGTGTATGTCTCAAGTTCCAGAAGATGGACTTGAACTTCAAATACATAAACTGGACAGCAGGTCTGCAGAGAGAGACCTGGGAGTGCTGGTTGATAATAAACTAACCGTGAGCCAGCAATGTGCCCTCGTGGCCGAAAGGCGAATGGCATCCTGGGATGCATCAAGAAGAGTATGACCAGGTTCTCCTCCCCCTCTACTCTGCCCCGGTGAGGCCTCATCTGGAGTCCTGTGTCCAGTTCTGGGTTCCTCAGCTCAAGAGGGACAGAGAACTTCTGGAGAGAGTCCAGCACAGGGCCACCAAGATGATCAGGGAACTGGAACATCTTCCTTATGAGGAAAGGCTGCGAGAACTAGGGCTGTTTAGTCTAGAGAAGAGGAGACTGAGGGGGGGAAATCTCATTAATATTTACAAATATCTAGTGGGTGTCAGGAGGTTGGGGCATCCGTTTTTTCTGTGGTATCTAGCAACCGGGCGAGGGATAATGGGATGAAGCTGAAACACAAAAAGCTCTATTTAAACATAAGAAAAACCTATTTTACTGCAAGGGTGATGGAGCACAGGCTGTCCAGGTAGTCTCCTTCCTTGGAGGTCTTCAAGACCTGCCTGGATGTGTTCCTGTGTGACCTGATCTAGGTGGACCTGCTTTGGCAGAGGGGTTGAACTAGGTATCTCTAAAGGTCCCTTCCAACACTACAATTCTATGATTCTATGAAACGTCATGTTCTTATACATATGTTAATTTGTTTCCACTTGCTTCCAGGTGCCTTTGACTTGCTGATATACACAGATAAAGATCTGGTAGTACCAGAAAAGTGGGAAGAGTCGGGACCACAGTTCATTGCCAATTCGGAAGAGGTTCGTCTTCGTTCCTTCACTACAACAATCCACAAAGTAAATAGCATGGTAGCTTACAAAAAGGATTCCTTTGCCTAAGACATGAGGGGCTTTGTATACATCCTGTTAACCTTGTATAGTTTCTGTTCATAGTAAAGCCAAGTCATGAAGGCATCATTATGTTACTCTCTCTTGAGTAGGTTACAGAAAAAAAGGGCCAGTTTGTCTCTGACAATGTGGTGGAACACTAGACTATGCTGGCATTGTTCAAGAACTTTTTAAAAGACGTTCGTGATAGTTCAGTTCTTACTTGACTCTATGAGCTAAAGTAAAGGTGTTCAACTACCAAAGTCACTAGAAAAACTGCCTAAATCTAGAATTAAGATTTTTATTCATATCTTGTAATATTATTCTTATAAACTGCCTAGTGGTAGCAGGCTGAAGTTTGTTCTGGCACTTAAAAAAAATATCACTCCTGCCACGCCAGTTCATGTTAAATTTTAGCCTGGGCTGTTTTATTACCAGAAACAATCCTACAATGAACAAAACAATTCTAAAGTTAATTGTACCTCCTTCCTGAAGCATCTGCTTTCGTTGTATTATTTTAAATAGATGAAGCTGTGTATATTGACTGCTGGACTCTAGTTCTGGGAATGGTGTTAAGTCTGTGTGTGTCTCTAGTGTCTGTCAAACATTTTTTATGTTTGTATCTTGTTTTACAGAATAAAGCTTGTATAGTATTCTCCAACTCAGAGTCTTTAGTTCTTCATATTTTAGATAGTGTTTATAACTACACGTTTGTAGCTGTCATAGAAGTAATACCATAATGCCATCCTGAGGAGAAACAAAGTAACAATTTGAGTCTCAACACAAGTGTTCTGGAAGACAAGATTAAATCCATGAACGGATTAAGCTTGCCCTCACTTAACATCATCAATAGTCACAGCAACCTCAGGGTTAAGCCCTGTGCTTTCCAGGTTTGTTAAATAGCGTAGGACTCTGCATTCTTCACACATTAAAGTAGAGATGTAACACTGTAAGCACTAATAGAAAGTTCTGTCTCTTACACAGTTTTTGTTCATTTCCTTCACTGAATTCAGCCAGCGTATTTAACATCCCTCACCCACTCCAAACTTATATATGACTCTTCCTCTTTATAACAGGGGAAAAATCAAAAGTTTATTTAAAAAACATTTGTTACATATATATACCCCACTCTAGTATAACAAAGTTTCTTGGCTTTCCTACTAGGAAATAGTTCTTTCCAGTAGAATTGAAAAGTCAGTCTTCTGTAAATCAGTAGAACAAAATCATTGCTGTTTAAAATAAATACATTCTGTGTACTTCAAAGAAATGTTACATTATTCATTATTAGAGTTGACATTTCAATAACACAGGACTTTTATATAAAGGAAATAGGCTTCAACCAGTACAACTTGAAACACTTTCCCTGGGGAGGGCTGGATAAAAACAGGGAGTGCAAGTCAACTGTAACAAATTTATATCAGAAACTGACAGCCGCTGCTTCACACCAAAGATGAGATCAGGAGGTGACTGGTGCAATGCTAGCAGTAATGAGCATAAAACTTGGGTCAAAGAGATGGCAGACAACAGATTGCTCAGGGAAGTTCAAGTCACTTCTTTCTTGCAGCAAATACCACTTGTCTTAAAGAAGGAGCAGCCCCACATCCCTCTCCATCACAATTTGTATTTTTTTTTTCATGTTCTGTAGAGGCACCAACAGTAAAGAGATTTATCAATGCATAATGTTCATGAGAACAGGTTATATATCCTGAAGTTTTCAGAAAGATCCTGCACAACAGGAAGACAAAAAGAAAAAAAAAACAACAGCCACATTAACTCCATCTCACAGAAGTTGCATTTATGAAGGTATCCAATAGATCTGCTGACACTTCCTGGGACCCACATTCTTCATTAGTTTCTTCTACATTAAGGGTTCATTCTGTAGGGTGAAGAATCAAAAAGAAAGGAACTCCCTCATTTCTGATGACAGTACAGTTATTCTCAGGAAATGGGGTAGAGGATAAGATGTAGGAGTTACCCCAGAGGCGTGCCTCACCTGACTAGTTCAGCTGACGAATAAGCTGGTTGATTGCTTCACCTCTGTAGCCAGGCTTACCCATTTCCTTGAGGAAACCCACTTTGTTCCGCGAAGCATGGCGAGCAACCGACAAATGGAACGGCCACAGAAAGTTTGTGACTTTTTTGAAATATTTCCCAGCTGAGTAGATTTCATGAATAAGGTCTTCCAGGCAAATAATACCACACTTCCCTGCGTTTACAAAAACAAAAAAATTTAAAAAACAACAAAAAGCAACCCTCCTTCCCAACAACATACATGAGATGCCCAACTGTATTGTATTTCCTCACATTACTCCAGAACTGCCAGCCTTCCATACACAAATCTTGCAAGATTGTCCTCCCTCTTAAGTGAGATTACAAACTCTCAACACCTGCCTCAACTTATTTTTTCATTCTCTTCCTCACCTAAATGTTCCTCTATCAGCATATTGTCTGTCAGAGCCACCTTCTTTTTATTAATCTTGGCTTGGCCTCGCTTCAGGATGAGCTCTCGTACAGATTTCAGGTTAGGGTATCTGTGCAAAAACAAGAATCAGATCCTGTCAACAGAGTGACACAATGTAGCAGGACGCCCCGCCCTACTTCTTTGTAAAAAGGTGGAAAAGTAATCGAATTAAGTTTATAAAGAAGACAAATGAGACAATAACAAGTTTTGGACATAAAGCTGACAACATTTTGACCCTTCCTGGAAAAGCTAGCTATGGATTTGTGATGGAGAACAAAAAAACCCTATGACAGTTACACAGAATCTGCTATCAAGTCACGGGACTGGTACTTACCCCCACGCCACGTAAGGTTCCACAATCCGCAGCATCTTCAGCGATAAAGGAGTCAGTTTAATAAACATTCCAGTGAAATTTTTTCTCAGCCGCAGCAACTCTATCACTTTTTTTACCCTCCTACTCACTCCCTTAATACTGAATCAGAGAAAAAAAATACTATTAGTAACTAAGTTTTTCTGATGCAAAAGGTCTCAGATTACCTGCAAGAAACTATGTCCTTTGCTTAGAAATGATGTGACAGCTACAAACAGTAGCACTAACATAGATAAGGGGTCTTACTCTACAATCCGCACCACAAAAGCTAGTTTGTGCTCCTGAGGTGCAGCCGTCTGTCCAGGTGTCTGTCCAGGTGTCCGTCCAGGTGTCCGTCCAGACGTCTGTCTAGGTCTTTGCTCCATGCGCCTCAGTCGGACGTCATCTCGGTGTCTGCGCCATGAATCTCGAACAAAAGCCTCAAGACGTTTAAACTGGATTTGTTTCCCTTTCTGATGCTAAAGACAAAAAAGTAAGAAATCATTACCCTTCCCAACAGTCTTGGGGATTTGCATCTCAAAGGCCAAGTGAAATTCTGAACTTGATCAACTATGTTCTTTCATTTTTGGAGGCAGTTAAGAAGAAAATAAATTTGATAATCTAATCCCAAGGGAGACAGAACTGAAGGACAAGATACGAATTTACAAGCAGTTAGCTATGATTTATGAACACTGAGTTTTTCCCCAAGAAAAAAAATCAACTAGCAAAAACCAAGTAAGACCCAAGTACTTCTAGGCCTAGAAGAAATGTAATGGAAGCATTTGCAGCCACAGACTGACCTTCACAACTACATACACAGCTCAAATAAGGACACTGAAAGCAAGAAATAATGTATGTATCTGGGTAAGAGATGCTACAGTGTGACTCAAAATTACCATCCAACAAACAAGGTACACCTGCAAAAAAATCCCAAGCATTTAAATAACAATTAAGTATTACTAATTGAAGCACTGAACATTTACCTCAATTGAATCTTTTTAGAAATAGGGGGAAAATAAAAACTTTTTTAAAAATTAAAATGTTTAACCACCTATCCTTAGCTCAGGAACAAGCATATCCACGTAAATCGTAAAATAGTTGCTGCATATGTATCACAGTTACCCAATTAACATTTTAGAAACAATACTAAATTCTTACACCGTTATTAAAGACTCTAAGGTGTCTGCTATTCACCTTGTAAATTACCCATGAAATTGGCTTAAATTTTCCAAGCAGACAGACCTATCCAAAATCTTACTTCTAGCGTTATTTTTCTAATTTTCTTAAGAGGTGGATATTTGACACTACTACTTACATTTCCACTTCTGCCTACCAAGTGCAGCAAGCCATTGACATATTTAAAGACATCTAACAAAAATGGCAACGGTTTTGCACATAATCTCACCAACTCCCCAGAAACAGATTCAATGGAAAAACTCTTAAGCCATTTCCAAGACAGGTACATGCTTTATTAGCCGAGATACAGACGAAGAGGTCTCAGATTCTGAAGTTGAAGGTTTGCTCTGCCAGTCTGGAGAAGGTACAGTGCACAAGAATCTCTGCATCAGCAACATGTGCCATCCTACACTCCGTGATGTCTATGTGTGAACAAATTTGTCTAGCTAATGAAAGATGGCCAAGTATCTCAGACCAGCACACCATCTCCAGGTGGGTTTACTATGCAAAGGTTAACTGCTTCCAGGCAGTGTAATCCCACGGTAGCACAACCCCAGCAGCATAACATTTTACCACATGGGGCTGCACACACACAGCCACAGCAGTTACCACTGATCTAAGAGGAACAACTCATACTCTACAATAAATTCAGTGTTTCAGTATGACCAGACAAAATGTTTTGTCCTCTTTATAGAGCACATGCGGAAGATGCTCAACAACTGAACCTGATTCAAGCGTCCCCTCGGAGCTACCCAGAGGATCGTTACAATATCAGAAGAGTCTCAGCAACTAGCTCCTTTGCCCACCCGCAGAGCTTTGGCATCTCCCCTCGCAGACGGTTCAGACCATCTGTGCGACTGCACGGAGTTTTGTTTCCCCCGTCCGAACCCCGCGCAGGGACAGCTACAGCAGCGCCGCTCACAACCAAGCCATCCCAGCTCGCCGCGCGGACCGCCGCACACCAAGTCCCCCTCCCCGCCAGCTCCTGGCTGCAACCCCGGGCCGAGGCCAGCCCCTACCTTCCGCTTGTTGAGGAGCGCCTGTTTGGCCTCGGTGGCCTTGATGGCCTGGTAGGCCTTCCTCTTCTTCAGCAAGTTCTCCGGCACCAGCGGGATCCGCCGCTTCGGCCTGCGAGGCGGGAGAAACGGATCATCTCCAGCAGCACCGAACCGCCGCCGCCGCCGCCGCCCCCTTCCCAGCCCCGCGGCCGCGCAGCGCCCGCGGATGGCGGCGGATTCCCACCGCGCCGCACTTACTCCTCCTCGGCCATGCCGCCGCCGGTCCGCTGCCGCGCATGCGCCGGCGCGCTGTCACGGCCGCGCGCCCTGAGCCCCGCCTCGCCGCCCTCCTGCCTTCTCGTTTGCCCTTCTACCGCCGGCGAACCTGCGGCGGGGGGGGGGGGGGGGGTTGTCTGACTGCGGGCGAGATGGCGGTTCTGTGAAGCCTAGCAAGCAAGCCCGCGCCCCGGGCAGGGACTGCTTTGCCTCCAGGTGCCTTCTCTGGCATGCTTCAAAACTGCCAAAAAGACACAGAGAAAATAAGGGGAAGATGGTGTCCGTAGGCTTTTCCAGCCCATGCAGCATCTTCTGCCCGCGCTGCTGTCAGAGCAGTGACAATTAAGGTGAGGGTTCTTGGCAGTGGTGGGAGTTCCCCTGCCAGGGCACCTCACTGATCACAGGTAGAACCAGGCTGCTGCAGAGTGCAGAGACAGCTGCCAGGCTGGTCAAGCCAGAGGTTTTTGCCTCTGGCTCAGACCTGCAACTGTTTTGTGGGAGAGCACAGCAGTATCCACATTTGACAGCACTGCAGGACTTCAGTGCATTCCCCCTCTGCTGCTCCACCCCACTTGAAAGGTATGAAGGCCAGCATTATCCCTGTTGTGAGCATCAAGGAATGGAAATAACAAACTTGCAGGGCTGTGGCCCCTGGATGTAACTGTTGACACTGGCAGCTTGTGTGGCCATATCAGGCTGTGATGTGTCCCCATCTCCAGCTCTCCTGCTGTGAGAAAGCGACATATCGCCATGCCAGAGGCCTGCCAAGGGAAATAACCCTTTCAGAAAGAGCTTGTCTTTCATTCAGCATGAATGCCCTGGGGAGCTTTACCAGAAGGAACAGGCTCTTTTCTCTCCTCTGGCCTCCAAGTACAGAGATCCTACCCTCAAGCAGCAGGTCCTGCCAGAAAGACCAAGTAGACCCAAGCATAGACTCGTGCACCACACAGTGCACCTGGAGTGTAGACGGGCAGTGGGTCATGCCAGTTTTAAGGAAAGGATGTCAAAAGTGGCTGGAGTCCTGCAGAGCAGGACGAGAGATGACCCTGCCTCTCAGGCAGCAGGGGTGGTGTGAGAAGGCAGCACATAATGGAGAGTGAGGATGTTGCCGTGCAGGATGTAAACCTTGGAGATAAGTGGAAACTGGGACAAGTGGTTTGGACAGAAATCTCACCTGTAGATGGTGCCATAGCCTCACACTAAGGGGATGCTGCTATATCTGATGAGGTTGTATTCATGGTCTCTGCCACGTAGGGTAGAAGAGGGTGTGCACCTGTATACTAGAATTGTTGCTTTCATTGTGTCTCTTATCAATTTGTTTTATACTAACCATCATTTCATCTTCAACAGTTGAGAGCTTGAGCCTTTCACTACAAAGCTCGGTGATGTCAGGGTTAAACTGTGAGGGTTTAACTGCTCACCTCAATGAAGCTGCAGATCTTTACAACACTGTAAATTAGGCCATGTCTATGTTGATATCTAATACACTAATATCTGTATTTAGAAACATGACTTCACATTCAAGTACCTGCTTGGGTGTATGCTCTGCAAAGAACACACCATTTAGTGAGCAAACCCAACCTCCTATCAACTGTTCTTTGATATAGACTTTTGGATTATGAGACAGAAAGCAACTTTCACTGACAAAACTAGAAGCAAATCTCTAACAACACAAATTATATAGCTGAAATCTTTGGTAGCTCATGACAGAAAAATGTGGCCCATTTAACTGTACAAATGAATGTGCTTTGTTTAAGAGAAGGAAAATGCAAATGGAATCTTGGGTATTTCATTATTAAGACTAAGGAAACAATAAGTAAGTAAATATTTTAAGTGCTGTTGCTATGAAGTGTCCCACAGCATAGCAGCACACATAGGCTGACTAGTTAAACTTTAACTAATAGTTTTAATGAATGATTATTCCAATGCCCTTGTTTGCAGGAAACATTCTCACTTTTCTAGATAGTAAGCTGTTGCAAAGTGACCTTCAGCACTCTAAACTCGTATTCTCTCCTTTTTTTCTGGAGAAAGCCTTACATTTTATGACATTTCCATGTACAAATTCAAAGACGGCATGCTTAGAATAGACAAAATCCATTAGGGCTGGATTAAATGATTTCCTCTAGTTTATAGGTCACTCAGAATGATAGGCAAAATCCTTTTTAAAAAAAAACTGGATGTCTAGTCATGTCCGTTTCAGTCACTGATATTCAAAGCAGCTTCCCATTGATGTTTTTTATCAAGTTCCATTATGAATGCATGCTCTCCATTCTTTGCCAACACACCTCAGGTAAGGCTCAGAACTCAACCAAGGAAGGTTTTTTTTAAGACAAGGGTTTTTTTATCATTCAAGAAGGCCTGTTGGCTTGGGGAAGGTGAGAGATCAGCCCAGAAAATGCGTATCTTTTCATCAACTGAACAAAATATAGCCCTTTTTAGCCTGTACTGCCGGAGGCTTTTTGAACTTTCATTTCAAAATATTAAGAAAAAAATCAATATCTTTTTCAGCAAAGCATGTTACCTTTTGATATGAGCTGCAGCAGGTCTTCTATGCTGTTTTGAGGAGAAGGTGTTTGAAAGGTTGAATAGAGAGATCAAAATTCAAATGTTGCAGATATTCTTCCAGAATTAGCAGGGTTTTTCTCTACCCTGGAAGGGAAGAATTTTTTTTAAAGTATCCCTCAGAAAGGTAGGTCCTGCTTTGTCTGAACTGCTTGTCCTTAGAAATAAAACTTGGAATATTTTGCAGAAGACAAAGTAACCCTGCTGAGTAACCCCTGACAAAGTAATCATGCCAGTCCATATTAAAGTTCTGCTGCAGCACACTCACAAATCACTGCTACAGTTTCTGTCTACCTTGGCTCGAAACTCTTCATAGTGCATCTGCAATACCATTAGGTCTTGCAGAGCTAGCCAAAAGCAGGTCCCTTCATTATACATGGGACTTCGTTAGGACATTGGAGTAAATGAAAGCCAATAAAGACAGAGCTCCTTCTGTTAGTTCCCCTGTGGGCCTTACGTGGCTTGCCCTCTAGTGTTGTGTCTTGCTGGCTTTCGTTTTATTGTGATACTTTGGCCAATGGCATCCTAAGGTGTATTAGAAGGGCTGTGGGCAGTAGGCCAAGAGAGGCTCTCCTACCCCTCTACTCTGCCGTCGTGAGACCACATCTGGAATAGTGTGTCCAGTTCTGAGCCCCTCGGTTCAAGAAGGACAGGGAGCTGCTGGAGAGAGTTCGATGCAGGGCCACAAAGATGATGGATTGGTGCATCTCCCTTCTGATGAAAGGCTGAGGGAGCTGGGGCTCTTTAGCTTGGAGGAGACTGAAGGGTGAACTATTAATGTTTACAAATATGTAAAAGGCAGGTGTCAGGAGGATGGAGCAAGGCTGTTCTCAATGATGTCCAGTGATAGGACAAGGAGCAATGGGTACAAGCTGGAACATAAGAAGTTCCAAAGAAACATAAGGGAAAAACTTCCTCACCATCTCACTGTGAGGATGATGGAGCACTGGAGTCTCCTTCTATGGAGACATTCAAAACCCACCTGGCCGAGATCCTGTGTGACCTACTCTAGGAGGTTCTGTCTGGCAGGAGGGTTGGACTAGATCTCTTTCAAGACCCAACCCTTAAGATTCTGTGATTCTGTGTATCATGGTTTTATTGTTTACTTTTATTACCTTATTCATGGATACAAATGGAAAGACATTGTAAAATAGAAAATTCTGATGGGTTTGAGTCTCACAAAAGAAAGTGCTGTTGCTTTGTTTCATTGTTGTATGGGTGTAGTCCTCTTTGACAAAATAACCACCAGCTCTTGTTTAGATTAAACACTTAAGACTATTTTCTCACTGCATTTTTCACACTTCTCAAATAGCACAGACTTTATGCACAGCATAAATCTTCATTTTCTTTATGCCAAAGAGCTGGCTTTCTGAAAGCAGCTGAATTCTCTCTCTTCATGTCAGCTGAGATGAATGCTGTTTGGTGGACAGACTGTTGGTTTTGGATGCATTGCTTTTCATGGTGAACTGTACATAGATGTGGAAGGAAAAAGTTGTATGCAAAGTTCTAGTCATCTACCTTGCCAGTCTGTTTCTACGGTCATGAAGTGATGGCAATCATGGACTCTAAATTTCTGAAGTTTTTAATCCTAGAAATCAGTTTATGTCCCCCAAACAATTTGTTACAATATGCCTACTGCAACAGAAATTTCAAACACTTTCTTTATAGTTACTATGCTCCTATTTGGATACTGCCAGTTATAGTTTTTGTGTTACTGCTTTTCTTAATATTTTTATAATAAGAGTTAATAGTAATACACCTCTATAAAGCAGGAGAGCATGTCTGTGAAGCTGTCACGGTATTCAGGCTGGCATGTGATCTGCAGTTTGAAAGTGACACAGATGCAGCTTGAAAAAAAACCAAAAGCATTTTGCTACTTGAGCACACAAATGTATATAAAAATATATAAAAGTGTATATGTGAATTTATGTAAACAAATGTACACATTATAAAATGTAAATATAGTTAAGAGACGAGTATGTCAAGAACTGACTCACCTTGCACACAGACTTTTAAGGCTCCTGGAACACAATTGGACTATAGTGCCAAGTAAGAGGAGGAATGATGCTGACCTGACTGCAGAATCAGTGCCTGTATTTCAGAGAGGACAGCTGGGTAAGCAAACAAAGGGTGGATAAAAACACAGGGACAACAATTACAAAAGCTAAGTCAGGATGTGAGGTGGGATGTTAGAAACATCCTGTTCATGAAATTTCTTCCCTTATTTTATCATCTCACTTTAAGAGAAGAGGATAAAAGTATTAAATTCTATACAGATCCCATAAAATCTCTATTGACAGTGTGTGCATTCCCAAAATAACTTGAAGGCTGTCACTCTGACCAGTGAACCGTGCCCCAATCTGAAATCTATCTGTAATGAACTCCCTATAAAAAGAGCCAATGATTTAAATTCTGTTTCTTTTGCCAAACCGTGATCTAATCTTTAGAACGTTTTAGGGGAAAATATCTTGTGATCTCAAATTATGCCCATTTTCAGATCTTTTAAAGAAAAAGTTTATATGACTTGGAAAGAGGCCCAGGAACTACTCTATACACACAGTCAAACCAACGTTTAACAGAGGCAGAAGCTGGGTGGTCCAAGACTTTCTTTCATGAAAATATGAATCACATAGAGTTAGACCAATATTTAATAATGTTTTCTGTGAAAAGCTGTGGATAGATTTTTTTTTCCATTTAAAAATAAGGTTTCTTAACACCAGCATTTTTGTCAGAAATGCTGCAAATCCATTTCATGCCTCAAAAGGAGTGATCTGGGTATAAGGCAGAGATGTAGATGAGACTTAGGCAGGTATGTAACCTCAGCTAGTGGCCACCTAATAACATGTCAAATAGAAAGGACTAAAAGAGTTAAGTTTTTGGGTTTGTGTCTTCCTTTGGTTTTGTGAAAAAAAAAAAGAGTGAGAAAAAACAATTCATTTCAAAATAAATGTTAAACATTTTAGATTTCTGCCCTTGTCTTTTCACTGAAGGGATTCAGACTTTACAAGTGACTCCTCCAAACTCTACTTTGTTGAAAAAACTATAACTAATTGTATTAGCACACTGAGCTGCAGCTACCCATATAAAATAATGCTAGTGATTAAGTCCATCCATGGATATAGCCCATGTGTAATGGCATTTACTGCATTGGCAAGTCCAGCCTGGTGGGCATAAACAGGGAATAATCACAAGACTTTTCAGGATTTGACCATAGATATGGTCTCCTAATAACTGAGCACAAGTTTGATCCAAAAAGTGGCTATATTTTAATAATTATTTTTAAAAAACAAAACCAAAACACCATCGAAACTTTTCAGAACAACTGAGCATTATTCTTACATTTTCACTAAATCCATATGAAGTATGATCACCCAGAAACAAATATCATTTAAAACACTACCTTCTAAATATTGTGCAATATGCATCTTATAAATAAATTCAAGTAAGTACATAAATAAAATAACTCTCCATTGGTTATGATGGGGATGATTAATAACACACCCAGAGCAGCGAGATCACATTGCTTGCCTCCCTCATTGTGGTATAACTAATGAGCCCATCTTGCAAGCATCTACTTCTGTGAGAAATCCCCCTGGTTTCCATGGCCCCACTGACACATCTGAATCTCTCCCACTCTGGGGTATTTGCTGTGCTGGCCCAAAGCTGGCTATCTCTGGGAGATAGGAATGCTGCATCTCTCAAGATATATGCACTCCTACTCGGTAGGACTGAACATGAAATTATGGCTCAATGTGCTGGTTCATTAATGGCTTCATTCTTCTTCAAGCTGCCATCTACATGAGAAGTAAAGACTTGGTGGCTATAAAATACTTTTTCATGTGGGGAGTTTCCCATGTATGCAAGACTAAATCCTCTAGTACTGCTCCAGTGGAGAGGCTGGCCAAATTTCTGCAGAAAACACTCCTGCTATTATTTCTTTTCTTTCTTTAGCACAATTCATTTACAAGCATTAATGGAACATTCTTTAGCTTGGAAAGCTCAATTTTATGATAAATATTGTGAATCCTTACTAGAAAAAAAGCAGACTACTAATAAACCCCTCACACTGTTCACAAAGATTGTCCTTGGAAATTACATCTGGAGTTTTAAATGCTTTTATGTTATGAATATTAAACTACAGATTTACATCTGTCAAAATGTTCTGACATTTTATAACAGTAGTGGTGCCTGTTTACAAGTTTCCAAAGTGAAACATTTGTAAGACATAAAATGTAATTTTTTTCTCATTTTACTGCTAAAGTACTCATAAAGGCTTCATTAATGAACCTGAAATAGAAAAATTAATGCTTTTCAATTATAATAAGCAGGGAATAAAATGCCTTTTTCTGTCTTGTCTACAAGACAAAGTGTACAGTATCTACAATGTGAGTGCACTACAAATTTAATTGTATCTTTAAAGAGAAGTGGAGGTAGAAATAGATATAATTACCTATGGTCTCCACAGGTCTATATGACCTCTCTCCTTCCTCCACAGGGATAAAAAGCTATATTTTGGTTTTTTGGTGGAAAAAAACCCAACTGAATTACTTCTGAGATGAAAGACAATGAGCACAGAATAGGTGTCTTCCCTGCACTCAGTGATTTGGAATCCTACCTCCTACTAGATTACTTTTTAATTGAACCTTTGAGATAAAAATGCAACTAATTATGTCATTTAGGTTGTGGGAGCATATTAATAAGTACATCAGAGAAAGAACTATTCCCAGAAAAAGTACGGACAAGGGAGCCATAAAAAGAGATGGAATGGAATAACCTAATTAGGAAGTTTATCATTTCAATATAGACAACTGACTAGAAAATGCTTTGTATAGTCAGATATGCTTTCTGTCCTAAATGTCAATGATTCTTATACAAGAAGGGTGGGAGGTGGGTGGGGAGAGGTGGCAAGACAATGAATTTTATCTGTAAAAGAAAAATCATCATTTGAATGTTCTTCCTTTATGTCTCTGGTTAATGTCACCAAACTATGTAAAATCCTTTTTAAAAGTTCCATTTTGGAGACTAGGGGAGGGACTTGTTGTTTCAAGGAGAAATAGCAATCAAAAGAGAAATAAAACATAAATGAGAAGTGATCTGCAGTAATTTATGTAACATCACAGCAGAATTGTTTTACTGGTTTGCAGATTGCACTGATGAGTTCTAAACAGAACAAAGCTGTGGTTCTGAATGCTGTAACAGTGCATGGCAACAAGGCCATAAAGATCCTCTCACTTTTTTTTCCCCCGTTAATTTATGCAGGGAAAGTTTTGGTTACAAGTTTTATTTTGCCTACAATTATTTCTAATAACTGTCTAGACAAAGTAAAGATACAGAGAGATCAGGTTTGACCAGGAAATATCAGGCAGGGAAACACAGCCTGAAGGATATAAGTGGTCGCCCATATAGCTTTATCGCAATAAAGGAGCTGTGTCGCAGCTACTCTGAGCTGCCTACACATGGCAGGAGCAAGAGAAGGGAGAAGGTAGCTGCAAGGTTCTACTCATGACACAACAGAAGACCTTATCAGGCTGAGTGCTGAGGCGGTAAGATGGCAGATAAAAATTTGTAACTAAAAATGCTTCAATGATTCATAAATTGATACATGAAATGATGGGCTCTAGGCTAGTTAATAAAGTTGGGAGTAGGATTTTGGATTTACTATTGATAAATGAAAGTATCAGCTCAATGCTTAGGACAGCAGATAGAATAGTAATTCTGTCTGTCACAGGGCACTGTGATTCTTTGTGATTCTGTGAAAATTATTAGAAAAGGGATAAAGAACAAAGCTGAGACCATCGTTATTGGAAACTGGAACAGCTTGCCCAGGTAGGTGGTGGAGTCTCCATCCCTGAAGATATTTAAAAGCCACGTAGATGAGGTACTGAGGGACATGGTTTAAGGGTGAAGTCAGCAGTGTGAGGTTAGTAGTTGGACTCAATGATCTTAAAGGTCTTTTCCAACCAAAATGATTATATGATTAAATACTGTAGCCCTTCACATCCACATTTTGAATGCTACAGCTTTGATCGATCCTCTTTCTTCTGTCAGTGCCATACCTCCACCCACCTTCCCCCAAGGCAGACTTCAGAAAGGTTCAAAGAAAGCAGATCAAAGATATGAAATAATTTCAATCTTTGAAGCAGTTAAATAGACTGGACCTTCAGGCTGGTAGAAAGGTAAGGAGGGGAGATAAAATAACCTGCAAAATCATAAATGGTGGGATAATTGCTCTCTCTTCCAGTACAAGAGTTAGGGAACCTCAAACAAAGGTAGCAGGAGGCAAGTTCCCAACAAGTATTTTTTTTTCAGCACATGAATTTCTAGTTAATACATCGATGTCTTAGCCACCAGATTCTGAGAAAGATCGGGTAAATAAAAAATTAAGAGAGGAACTTCTTGACCCTATCATAGACTCCTGAGTCTTAGAAGAGCATTGACATGGCACATCTGGCAGCTATTTATATATTATGAAGACACAGATTACATGCCATTTTCTGCAAAGATACTTTTCCTGCAAAAGACTAAAGATCTACTTAAAATATCATACTGGGCATGCAGACACAGCAGTAGAGGCCTGGATTCTCAAGTACTGATAGTTCCTTCTTTGGTGCTCTTGGCAAAATACCTTTCCAGTGGGCACGCATCGGATGAGTGTAAAACAACATTTGAATAAAACCACTCCTGAGTAGTTAAAAACACAACCTGAGTGTTGTAGCACTTTTGACTGTCCTTATACCTCTCTTTTCTTTATATATTTGGGCTACATCATGGAATTCATCCAGTTCAATTCCTGAACATGTTAATTTTTGTGGTATTCTTTCAGTCTCTACAGACAATGATACTCCCAACTATTCTTCCATTTCTGTAATAGGCATGTACTCCATTTTTCCCTACAAAGGTTGCAGACATTTCTTTCACAACACACAGTCTGTTTTTTTCCTAAATCTTTCACACATTGATCCTAATACAGATAAACCAATTAAGAAGGCTGCTGAAAATGAACAAATTAAAGCTCTGGGGATGAACTAGAAATAAGAAAAATATTAATGCTATACCAAAACCTTATTCTCCAGCAGTGTACAAGACTTTAACAAAAAAAGGAAAACCAAACTGAATGAAATCAGGATAGAGATGAGAAAGGGAAGACATTTGTAGGTCCAGGTGGTATTTCACAAAAACGTCAAATAATCTTTTAATTGGACTCCTACTTGACTTTTGCCTGATACATTGATTTAGGATATTAAAGACACCAATGTTTGCACGTACACCTCAATTTTGGTTGTGTTTTGTATCAGGCTTCAAGCTCTGCTGATAATCCCAATGAATAAACGGTGCCATCCTGACATTCTGATCTCAGAGCAAGATCTGTAACACCTCTACCTAAAATTGAGACAGTCCTGTTTCAGGCTTTCTACCTACTTTCTCTTCCCGATGATTGCTTCTGCTCCCTAACAAATCGTGGTTTTATTTAGTCGTTGCAGCAGACTGGGATTCTGTGCTGACCTCCACATCCTTTGCAAGAATGTTTGTGTTTGAAACATTTTTCATTGCATTTAAAGCACGTGGTAGGTTGAATATTGGTAAGCCGCTGTCTCTATAAGCCTGTTTTGCCAAGCAGAGGAGTGACACGTTGCAACATGTATACCCAGCCACCTCCTCCCCCCACCTTTCTTCTAGCTCAGCTCAAAACTTTCCATTTCAACTGAGATCTATCCCATTTTGTATTTTCCCTTGCTATGATAGGAAAACATCAGAAAAGGCAGCCAGAAGTAATTTTCTCTGTTTGCACATAGAAAGACTAATCTAGTTTGACTGCATGTCCTGTTCCCCTGCACTGTGTCCCATTTCCCTGCCTTTGAAGTGCATCCTTTTCATATCTTTAAACAAGCTTGGATAAATTAATCCATGCTTGCAATGATCTGTTATCACTACTCTAAAATCTAGAAGGATGAGAAAATTTGCCAAAAAGATAAGAATAGATGGAATAAGTGAGAAGGGGATCAAGGAGCTAGTTAGCTCCAGGTACCACTGACTGGACCACAGCTGTGGAGAGCATTTGCAGCAACTAATGCTCAACTTTTTGGTTCCTACATCTTGGAGCATCATCTTTCCAGCTGTAACATTGATCAATCAACTGACAGACTGAGATTGCAGGGATACTCACTCACCTTGAATAAAACAGCTTTCACATTGCTCAGCCTAGCAGTACAGGGATAATAAGGGACATGCCTCAATAGGAATAAACCACAAAAATTCAAAGCAACCATGCTGCTTCTCTGTGCTGTGCTTGGCAAGACTTAGTTCTTCCCTGATAGTTTTCCACAATCCCCAGTAGGATCAAGGCCTTTCTATATCAGACACCGTGTTCTCGTATCTAAGAGAAAGCTTCTGACTCAAGAGATGATACAGAGAATGAGCTAATAAAGAAAAAGTGGGTCCTTTTTCTGAACCAGTCAGCAAGATAACAAGCATATCTTGATAGTTTCAATTTTCTGCATATACATACTAATTACACTGTAAGTTGTTTTTGATATTTCATGTAGACAAAATAAAAGATTAATCTCTTTTTTTCATGTTTTTTAATAATAAGAATAAACTCCTTCTTATCAGTGCACAGCCTCAGTAGTGAAAGAAATCATTTGGGTGCAGATGTGCTTCAAACAAATGTTTGTTCTCAAAACAGTATCTTCCTCCTCAACGTCTGACGCATTGCAGTTGGATATGAAAAATGCACAAACACACACACACACACTTTTTAAAAACCAGTTTTGTCAAGTCACTGCCTAATGTAACAATTAGTCCTATGTGGAGAGGCAAAGCTAATTATCCAGGTAGGTTTTTATCAAGGAAAAGAAGGCTCTAAAATTTACAAGAGAGGGAAGAATCCGACCTACTTTATGTATATACTAGTGCTTTCATTTTACGTGTTTTCACAGTCTTCCTAAAGGCAGTGGCCAAATTCCCTATACAGACAATGTAGAAAGGCTTTGTGTATCTTCACACTGCTTAAATTAAGCTTGTGAACTTAGGTTCCAATATCTCCCTCTCAAAGAAAAATGAGTTCTCACAGCCTTTTAGACAAGCAATAGAAAATGGAAATAAATGCCTTCAAACTCAGCCCTTGCCAAAATCTTAAGATCTCTATTCAGAAACACTTTAAAAACTAATATGAAGAAAGAACAGGGAATGGTTTCTTCTTCATCTCTCATTCTCCTAAAATCCAGCCTGGCTACATTTTTTTTTTTTTTAAGATAATGAAAAATGCATTATCTGCAGGATTCAGCATAGCGATAACAAGGGGAAGCCCAACAGGTTATCACAAATGCAGCACTCCCACATGATCTTAGTTTTGTGTTGGAAGGAATGAAGGTCAGCAAAGTGGTGCCTGTGCTCAGGCTGGGGCTGCCCAGAGGAGCTCCCCAGTTCTGGGAACATGACCTAGCTGTGCCCTACTCCTGCCAGCACAAATCCACTGCCTCTTCTCTTTCCCTTTGTACCCTTGTTTCTGTATGAAAAAAAAAAAAAAAAAAAGTGCATGTGCCAGTCAGGAAAAAGCCACGAAACATTCTTGACACATCCTAGTGAGGCCAAAGGACTGCAGACTGCAATGCAGCATATATCTGTATAGCCAAGTAAATGCTGTAGCCCCTGAATTTCATTTTGATCCAGATAAGGATTCAATTTTAAGAGCTCACTTCATAGATACTTCAAAACCTGGAAGGCACTACTGGAATGCAACTCTGTTATCTGTTTGTAATGAACCGAATAGACACCTGGATTTAGTGGTTTATTATTATTATTATTATTACAGATCACCAACCAGATGGTTTAAATTAAAATACTTCAAATGATGAAAAGCTCATGAATTCTTCATGTCACTTTAAAGGCTTGCTGTTCTGAATTTGCATTGTGCAAGTGGTCCCCTGTGCATATTTTTTGTTGCTCATTCTCTCCTCCAGTTTCAAAACCATCAAATTTAGACTCTACTTTCAGAATAATCACATCTACCTGCAGAGAGTGAATACTTCTGCCTGTACACATAGGCATTTCCACTGCCTTCTCTTTCCTCAACAAAAAATGTACTGGAAAGTTAATGGAAGACTTTTCACATGGAGCCGAAAGGGAAATCTGAGGGTTGTAAAGGAACAAATGGAAATTATTAATTTTTTTCTTCATTCGGCTCTAATTAAACTTAATAACACTTTGTCTCATACTAACACCACTGACTGTAGGGAAATCTGTAGTTCAAACTACCAGCTAACTAAGCTTAGATGCTGCTGCACATATGGTATGTGTGATCACTCACTGTTCCTGATAAAAGCCCATATGGGCTACAACAACTGTGCAACAAGGACAGTGATGCTTTAGCCTTACTTGTTAGTAACTTCTTTCACTTTGCTTTTAACTATGAGGTATTTGTTCTCTGTTTTCCCCTTATGCATAGTCTCTTCTCAAATATCACAGCTCCTCTTGCAGCCACCACTCAGGTCATTTTGCTTTTATAACCTGGATTCAAACCACTGTCAGCAACACTCCCCTTCCATGGCACCATACTGGCAAGACTGTAGGCTGGCAGTATGTAGCTATTTTCTTATACATTCTGTTGCAGTGAACATAAATTTAAGTTTCATTATGGAAAGGTACAAAACCTGACTGCTAAACAGCACACATCAGAAGCATGAGCTGCCCTCAGATCTAGGTGTAGCTGTCAGCATGAGCAGTGGCTGGGGAGCAGCCAAGATGAGCCAGGAGAAGCTGAGAGACACTGCTGGAGAGATGCCTGCAGGCATAGGGAATGCAGTATCACTCAATACTAATGTGTCAAAACACCTTTCTTACTGAGCATGAGATGTTTATCTGAACTCAGCAAAGACTTCCAGAAGAGATCATATCCAGCCTTGTCTTGGAGAACAGCTGTGTTTCTGTGTTGTGGTACAGGTTTGATAGATGCCTGACATGTGAACATGCATATGTGGATCTCCAAAGTAGAGACATTAGGCCCCATGGACCTGAGACAGCACAACTTGTAGCTGAACTGTCTTCTGAGTGGGCAGCTAGGGAGAGTATGCGGCTACTGAAAGCAGGAGCCATTAGCCCTGGGCCACCAACTCATACGGAACAACACTGCTGTCACACTTCACTGTTTTAAGTAGAACGTCCCTTTCTTGGCGCATTGCTTGCAAATGCAGACAACAAGCTGTTCTTGTAAAATTCAGTTCACAAACCACAGCGCCTTGACTCATATTTTTCTTATCAACATCTTCTGATCAAGTGTAATTCATCAGCCCTTTTGTGCAGCCTTCTTTTAATGACAGAAGTCTTGTTACAAGAACCACACATCTTTACCAACTGCCTGCAAATATATTCTTGCTATTGCAGTGGCATTAATAACCACGGTCATATGCTGCAGTCCTGTGGGAAACTAGGGAAACCTGCTAGCAAGATACTTTTCTTCACATTACTTCCTAAGTGAAAAACACCTAAACCAGGAAACAATTTTCCTGTTTGTTGTAGGTTTTTTTATACTTAATTATGAACAAAAGTATCTTTTTCGGTTTCTGTTTGCTTGATAGGTTCTAGGGCTGTTCCTATATGGTGTGAAATATTCCCTTCAATCGCTTCCAAGTTCTTTTAAAAATCTGGTGCTTTAGTTACTCTTCCCCTGAGCTTAACTCATTTTAATCAGTTCTAGATGCTTGGTTTGTTTCTATGATTTATTTCATTCATCCGATAAGTCTCGTTCCTTCCTGTAGCATACTCTTTGGAAAACATGTACCCAGAATACATTAGAAATAATAATTACCACCGGTGCGAATACAACAGTTTAAAGACATTAAATTGGAATTGTAGTAGATGTCCGGAAGATCTCGGATTGTAACCCGAGGGCTAAAGAGGAAGTGAGAGGTCTGGCACGGGGCAGAGAGAGAAGAGGTGCTTATGCCAGCAGATATAAGGGCATAACATAAACAATAAAGCAGGGACTGAGCATCATCCACACCATGTGTGCAGTGATCCTTTCCCTCAACTGTCGGATAGCTGGGAGATCAGTCTGAACCACCACGTAGTGTTGCCTGCAGCGGCAACATGGAATTACCAGGTTTCTGAAATGCAAAGCGCATGTCGATGCCAGGTCAATTGCTGAAGAAGATAGGATATAGGTAAGAAACCCAAAGGAGTATTGCTTTGGTAGCCATCCATTTTATGCCTGCAGTTTTTCTGCAGCTATCTGGCAGAAATTAAACACACACGCTGAAGGTTTATACATGACAAATATGGCATTATCAGTCTATTGTGAGCTGGCACATTTTCTAACCTAAAAAATATCAGTGTCTGACTATTACCAGAGTAAGCTCATCCATGTGTTAAGTCATAAGGATGTTTAAACAGACAACTTTGTTAATAGGATGCTATGAATAAAATAGGAGTCAGTGCACTGTTCTCTAACCAAAATGAGGAAGATTATTCTCAAATATTTTACAGTTCTCAGACCCTTGCGTTCAGCTTTGGTTCAAGTTTTCCCCTCTCTCTAAACCTGATCTGTTAGAATTACAAAGGATTTCTCATTCAGGGCGGTCTGTTGGTTGTTTGTCTGTTCATATTTTTGTTTGGCTTTTACACTGGTGGTATCTGAGATTTATAGAGATTTCATATTTAATTTTCCTGATGGGACCACTAAATAAGAAACTCCATCAGTCCTCTAGAGATGCCCTTCCTTTCACAGATGCACTTTAAGATGAAAAAGATTTGGCTACATATTCAGACAGCTTGGATTTTGTTACATCAAGTGCTGTATCTTTATTATACCAACTGTAAAAACGGATAAAAAAAGAGAACTATGCTAAAGCTTAGTTTATACAACACTAATTTAATAGGGAGCTATTAAATGGTGGCTAAAATAGAAACATGCCCTTTAGCCCCAAACAATTTCAGCTGAACTTCTGCTTTTTCCAACATAACAGGAGATCCATACTAACTCTGTAAACATGAACTTTTAAAGTACACTTATTTGTACTATTTACATTATGACTGACAAATAAAAACCAAACCCTGAAATTTTAAGCTTAAATCATTAAGCAAAAAAGTTTCCCTACAGTTAATCTGGACTAGAAAATGATTCCCTCTTTAAAAGCTATTACCTATCAGGATCATAATAATTCTTTGTGGGTTTGTTTTTTTTTTTTTCCATTTTGTTTGCTTTAATACATGTTGCTTTTTCAGAAACTTAGTTTGCCCTCAGATTTCAGTAAAATCAAAAGACTAACCACTCAAAAGGTGCTCTAATTTGTGATAAATCAGATGTAAATAACACAGATGATCTCATGATCAACATGACTTAGACAGAAAGATCCCATCACCTACAATATCTTTTGATAGCACCTTCCTTTCCGGAAAAAAATCCACACTTGAAAATGCAGCTTAAAAGGCCACTTTTGCCACTTTACAACACAAAAAATCAACTGAAGATATCATACTATTTTTTGTTTTCAAAAAAGATCTTGTAAAGAGGAGTATTAAAAAAAAACCAAGAAAACTAAATAGGCTAAACTACAAGACAAAGCACTTTACAAATATAATGGAAACACATTAAAATTTAAATAGATGGATCTATATATACAGAAACTTATATATCTAACTCTATTAATTTCTAATGTAAAATCTAGAAAGGTTCAAAAATAAGGGCAAATGGCATATGACATTCTTACTGGAATTTTAAGAGAGATTTGGTCCAAAAAACAAGAAGGACAAAAAGGAACATCAGGTCTGAGAGGGAAGAAAAATCTACAAAATGCTTTCAAGTGGCTAGCAAAAGATGCAGCGCAGATAATGATAAGGTTCTTGATACCAAGATAAGGTCTTGGTGGTGAACTCTTTGTGTTCTTACTGACATACACAATCTCGCAGGAGGTAGGTTGTTGTGGAAGACCAGGGATGCCATGTAGCAGCACTGCAGACATAAAATTAGAAGATTGGAAGGAACCTCAAAAGAAATTTAAGTCCATTTCCTTGTGATAAAGGAGGGTTCTTTATTTCTATGTTATTCCAGATTTCACTTCTTGTCCATGGAATCCATAGTAAGACTTTGCTAGATTTATCATTATAAAGTCTTTTAACTGTATAACCTTCAGTGTTGAACTTTAAGCCCATTACAGCATTGAACATTTTAAACTGACTACAGACTTTTCTATCTGTAGGCATGCAACAAATCAGTGAGGAATAAGTCTAGACAGTGTAATACAGATATTTACTAACTCTGATAGTCATCTTAGTGCACTGCTTGTCTTTATTATAGGGGTTTACAGTGCCATGGCCTCACTGATCAACTGGTGAGAATTTTCTGCTGCAAGTAGTTCAAAAGTCAGCTGCAAAAAAATCAAAACAGGATCACATTGCAAAGAGCAAGACTACCCTAGGAGCTGAAGACATGTCAGAGATACCTCACGGTGTCCTGAAGACATTCTAGGAAGCATGGAGGCTCTCCAGACAGTCCTAGGGTGCTGCCTTTACTCAGAAACATCTGCAGGGTGCTTACAAGGGGGAGGCTCAGAACTGGGGAGAAACAGATATTTTGAGGAGTCAGTTCCTTGATGCTGTGAAATACAGTGTCTGTCTTGCAGCTGGTGGGAGTGCAGGACAGAAACTCCATAATAACCAGCTCTTGGCAGGAACAGCCACCACAGCACTCATGTGGGAAGACAACACGGCTCAACACAGGCAGAATTTCTCTTTGTATTTCCGTGAAATATCTTTTTTTTCTAACACTTAGTAAATAGTTAGACAGGACTTTTACCCCTCTCAAAGGCATCTCTGCTGACAGCTAAGCTACTGGACTATGATGTTCTATAAACTGCCTGTTTCCTCTCCCTTTCCATTGTGAGTGGTAAGCTGTGGAATCCCAGCCTATTTTAGCAAATTTTTTTTTGCATGCAGAAGGTAAATATTTGTTGCACCACATCTGATAGCTGCTCCTCTATTATTTTGTCCATAATGACAATAAAACTAGATTATGGCTTAATATCACTTTTATTGTCTCTACTTTGCCTACACAATAGCACAGTGAGACTGTTACTTAACATTTTTAAACACTTTCACATTTACTCAGCTGAAGTGACATTTTGTTTGGGGGAGGCCCTAAATTCAAATGGACGGAGAACAAAAGAAGGAATAGATGTCCACATAAACCTGTGAAGGATGCAGAGACAACATTTGAGATGATGAAAATTATCCCCTGGCTTCCACACTGGAACGAGGTACATCTGTAACAAACGGACAACGGCTGTAAACTGGAACATGCTTTGATTCTTGTAGACTCTCAATCATTTTAGATTTGCAGGTCTATCCCACACTTGGTTTCAGAAAAATAGCTAAGAGTTATTGTTCTGCCAGTTAAAAGCAAGTAATAGGTGACAATTTCAAAAATCAAAAGGAGAGCAAGAAAGCGTGGAAGAAGCTGCCCTAGAAATAGATCTTCAATTCCCAAGTGCCACTGCAAAAAGTAAAAAACACATCTTTGCAACAAAATAATCACTGGCAAAGAGTTCTGTTTCCTCAGAAAAGGTCTTGACCTCTCTAAATTAGTCAGGAGTCACTTGAAACTGAGGAAAAAACTTGCTGTGGTGACCAGTTCTGTGCAATTTATCACAAGCTGTAGGAATTTCCCATAATTATGTTTTACAAGTAAATTACCATCAACATAACAAACACATCCAGACATTCAGTGTGAACAGAGATTTCTGGGACCTTTGAAGAGAAGGAACATGTAAAGTGATTAGAGCTGCTCAGAAGACAGCCATAAAAGAACTTCCTGTTTGAAAGGATTTTGCCCACATCTCCTACCAAGAATAATATTAAACAATAATAGAAATTCCTACAGGCTCTTTGATCCAAGGAGCTTATAGAACAAAAGGGGAATTCCTTCTTAGTTATCCAGGCTTTGTTTTATAATCAGGGCCTCAAGTGCAATGCTCCAACTTTCAAGATGTGCGTCTTGGTGGGGGATAGTGTTGACATTCATGATACTCTTCGGAGATGGTGTAAAGACTGTGCTTGATGCAGACAAAATGCCCACAGTCAGCCACTCACTACCATATAATCAAAATCCCTTGGGGCTGGCACAGGGAGACCTGCTTCATGTCCTGCACTTTTCCTGGAGCAGTAACCTGGGCAGACCTTGTGCTTCTTGAGCAGAAGCACAGGAACCATTGCCCTTGCAAGTACAGGCACAAGCTGGTGTAAGTATAACTCAGTGGTTTCTAAACACATCTGTTTTTCCTGTTATTTACTGAGCTAACTTGATATATGTCTAAATTTAACTATAATTACTATTTTTTGGAGTGGATGACTCCTTAACAACCTAATAGCTAATCAAATATATGTTTGTCTACATTTAAATGGCCTCAATGAAGACGTGGAGCTAATTCCTGTGCTAACAGCATCTTGCATTTTGCTGAAGGGTTCTTCCTCTAATCCACCGTTTTTAACTTGCAACAATCACAAATTGTAAGGACTGAAGAGCGTGCTTTGAAAGTAGTAACTGAATAACAATAGATAGCTAGATGTCCTGTTTGAGAGATTTTAAACAGATGGTGAGGTACAAACATGCCCATTTTGCTTGGAGTTAAAGGGCATGAGCAGATCCCAGCTCTAGCTTCTTCCTCCATCTCCTCCCAGTAGCCACATTTCAAGTCTGAACACATTCATGTGGACTGTTGACTCTGTTTAAGAGCAAATTAATTACAGGCACATTAGAAATGCCAACAAATTACCCTCTTGGTTTGCACACTCTTGCTTTATGCATTTGGGACCTCTGTTTTCAATTTCCTGTGAGAAAATGGACAATTAAAATTAGACTGAATTTCCTCATGACTGTAAGTTGCTGTGCTAGAGCTGACACATGGCTGCAAGAAGGCATCATCCAACCAAGCAGCCAGAAGCTTGTCAAAGAATAATTGAAAGGATTAAGAGTGAAGCACCATATGCTCACAATTTGTATCTGGCCACAGGCATTACACAGTATACATAGATTTCTAGTGCAGTACAAGGCCAGAAAAGGTCATGAGCCCTGATATCTATAGAAGCCAACAGAAAAAAAATCTCAAATGGAAAACAGTAGTTATATGTAGGACATGGATGTTACTCAAAGGACCCAGACATCTGAGTCCTAGAGGATTTTGCTATGTCTGCCATAGACATTTCTACAAGTCCAGCTGTGAATGGCTGGGGACAGATCGGGAATTGTTTATCTGCCTCAGCCACCACTGCCTGCAGCCCAGTTTTTAAGTTAAAACACTCCATCTCTGTGGGTTTTCTGCTAAAACTAGGACTTTTAACTGGCATATCAACAATGACAACATATATCCTGCTGTGATGCCGCTACAGTAGAGCAGGGAGTGCTGAGTTGCTCTGCTGTGGGCAGCACGGAAAGCAACTCCAGCCGCTCAGCTTTTAGGGTCCCATGGGAAGTAGAAGGATGGTCTTGTTAGGGCGGCATTGCTGGCTTACCACAGACTTGTTCTGTGGGGTCATGAGAGGAAACTTCTCCCAGATCCTGCCCAGACACACTAGGGCTTTTCATAGCCCTGCCTGGAAGAGATTAGAGCCGCTTCTCACATGATTGCATTTTCTTTCATCTTATCATACATCTAGAAACAATACACCTGAATTTAAGAAAAAAAAAACAAAACAAAACAAAACCCAGAGATGAGGTGTTTACTGTCAGTATGTCCTTTTAATCTGAAATAAGCACTTAAACTCTTTCCAGTATATCCAAACACCAAAGACAAACTATGTCAGTAAAGATGTGGGACTCGACTCTTCTGCATACTGAACTCTCTTCTCTAAGCTCAGAGCCAAGAACACACTGGGAGAGCCTGAACACTGACAGTACAGCAGAGGTAAAGCAATGCTTGCCTGCTATATAAGGAATAGATCTTCAGGCTTGCAATCTCAGCAAAAGCAGAAAGACCTACTAATAAAGCACTATAAACACAGATGTGTTTATAGGACATGCTTTATATAACACTTCTCAAGCTTCATGCCTTCTTCACTGGCAAACACCACAAAACATTTTATCTTATTGCTTCTTTATATTAAAAGACATCTAATATTAAAGACAGAAACTGGACCAGCATCTCATGATTTAAAATTACAAATTAGTATTCCCTTGAGCAAAGGGTTTGCTTTTCATTGTGTTTTCTTTGCTGTTTCTGCTATACCTATTTACCCTCCAAATATAATTTTTTTAAATGTTTGCAGATTAATGCTGAAAACAGTAGTATTTCCACAATTTCAGAATGCACTTGAGAGAGAGAGAAAAGGTATTTTAAAAATGCACTAATTGAAGGAGTAGACTAAGAGACTTAAATACTTTTAAAAGATATGTGGGGTGATACATGACATCTGTTGTTCTTTGAAAATAAGTGTCAAGTAACAAGCCTATGAGCTTAAAATAAAAGATGTGAACAGCTGCTAAAGTTACAGCTGACAGAAGTTACAGTGGAATGAAGTCTTAAGGCTTTTCTTAATATATTATAAGGAAGACAGACTGTGTTGGCCTGGTTAACACAACTAGATGATAACTAGATGCCCATATAATCCTGAAGTTGAAAGAAAACACAGATAAAGTGACATTTCACCCTACCCCATCCAAATGAATGAATAAAGTCATTACATTGCTGTCTCAAACTGCCATATGAAATATAAGGCAATAACACATACATTTTGAACCTAAAAAAGCTTCTGCCATTTTCTCCAGAAAAAAAAAAAAATGCAGCTTATGATAAATAGATTAGCTACCTCTGGTCTTTAAGGACAGTTTTTCTAAATAATTTGATTTATAAATGCTCAGTTCTGTGCCGGAAAGGAAGGGAAGGCCAGCCGTGTAGGAAACAGCAGACAAAAAAGCCTATGCTGTGGGAGTGAATCCCTGGAGTATACGCATGGGAGGGAGCCAGCTTTGTAGCACTGCAAGAGGTTCAGCTGGCAGCACACCAGGAACATTTTGCTCCCAACTCAGAGTAAGTATGGGAAGAGGCTGGAAAATACAGCACCTTTACAACATGTCATTTCTCATTGTTAACTAAAAGCTGTTGTGGCTCAAGGGAGGAATGTAGGAAAAAGGAGCAGGAAAAAGCATAGAGAAAATGCAGAAGGACAAGAGTAAATTATGGAAGAAAAAAAGCAAGGAAAAAAGGAAATATATTAGGTGAGTGACTTAAGAGAGTATAAACAGAGGAAAAGAAAAAGGAATAGGAAAGATCAAAAAGGAATGATCAAAGACCAAGCTGTTTTTTCTTAGCACTGAGCTAGAAAGGAGGCCTATTTGACCAGGTCTGGGGCCCAGCAGGGCTGCTGTCAGGACCAAGACTAAATCTGGTCACATCAAATGACTGCCCAAGGCTCATTTTAACTTACTCATGCCCTACATCACATTTTACTGACCACACACCAGTCTCTTCATGCAAAAAGTCTAATGAGGTAGAACATGTCAGTGATTTACACAGTTTCCATTGCGAATGATACAGTCTTGTCCCTTTACAGATACTATAACTACTAATTTGCATTGCTACTCCCAGTTTACTGACCTGGGTTTCCCTGTTTTCCACATGACTGTTGCCTTTCCAGTTCTTCAACAGATACTTTTGCTGCATTTGGCTTTTCTCTACCATTCCTCTTTCATAGCCTAAAAACTCAATTAAAAGTGTAAGGAGAATAGCTCCTTGAATTCTAGTAGAACAAATTCTCTCTTCTCCCTCTTTGGAGCACTGTTCCCAGGTACTGCACTTGTCATATGGCAGCCAAGCAAAGGAAATCTCATCGGAGGGCCACAGAAACACCTGGCATCAGGCTGAACATCTTGTGAGAGCATTTCAAAAATCTGGGTGGGTTTGTTTTTTCTTTTTTTTTTTTTCAATGAGGAATTAAAAAAACCCAAACCCTTCCGAACATCTCTATGAAACAGAATTGCATTGAAACATTTGTTTCCTAGTTGAAAACAATGTTTGTTACATTCTTTCTCTCTGTCAGGATATGACTGGAGACTCTCCTAGATCCTTCAAGTCAAATATTTTGTTTACATCTCCATTAAATATTTCAGCTATGCAAAAATAGCATAATTTGTGCATCGATGACAAAAGTATAGTGTATGGGGAGAGAGGGAAAGAAAGTTAAAGTGTTTAAGCCCTCAGTCTACTGTTGAGTAGGAAGAGCAGCTGCATCCTTCAAGAGAATAGAAGGGATCACTGCCAGAAGCCTTTCAGCTACCTACGGTCAGTACTGGCTATCTTGTGCCTTCATCCACGTCATTCTTCATTAACTTATGGCAAATGTAAGCAACAGAGATAATCTGGAAATGCTGCTGCCATAGAAGCAAATTTGGACTGCACCTCATTGTTCCTAAATAGATCTGCTTCCTCTGCTATCAAAAAGCTGGGAGCTAAATAATGGTATCCATCTTTCAAACCACATGACCTCACTAGCATTAGTGTATCAGTGCCGTTTGACTTCTTGAGCATGCATTTAATGGAGGCTACATTCTGAGAGGCCACCATTCACCAGATTAAACAATTATTATTCTTTTGCCATTTACAGCTTTTCTTTCTGATTGTAACTCTAATGTTGTTTTTAACTAATTGTTTTTTAAGGTTACTCCTCTGTATGATCCAAAAATCTTTTTCTTTTTGCATCTTATGTATATATCAGAGAATTACATGTATAAGCTGCCTTAGACTCCTTAATGAAAAATACAAATAAAGATGCCATTTATTAATTGTTAATTAAAAAAGAATTTAGTTGATATATGATTAAAGGATACTCCACATGCACCTATTTCCCAGGAAAAAATGGAAATATGAAATCAATATCTGTTTCAAGTTCTTTTTTCAAGGGTTAAATTAATTTTTAGCAATGAAACTGAGAACTATTTCAGATTCAAATAAAAGCAGAGCTAGGAGAGAAAGTATCCAATGGCAATAAATGCAACCTGTCTGAGGTTTTGAGGAGAGATCTGGGTCTGTTGTCTTCTTACCTTCTGAAGACATTCTACATGGGAAAGAAACACTTGCATTGGAGTCCCAGCCAGCACTAAAAATAGGAGAAGTGCTGGTTCAGGGGAGGCACAAAAATGTTTCATGCTCAATATTTTTTTCCACTTAAGTTTCACCTATAGAAGTTATTAGTTTTTATGAAATCTTTTTCAATTTGTCTGTTGAGGCACCTCCTGTTAAAACTAAGAACATGAACCTACTTATTTTTATCAATGTTTTAATTCAAAGAAAAACAAGTAAAAAACAGGGATACTGCAGTTTTGTAAGCTACCTAAAATGGGATATTATATTATCATGAAAGTTATTTTGAAACACTAAAGGAAAAAAAATTGCTAAGTATTAAGAATGTACTGAGTGAAAACATTTGCTTTTTCTTATTGAGGATCTTTAAATTTCCGTGGTTGTTTTTCCTATCCCTTCAGCTCTGGAAGTCTTTGGAGTCCAGTAGGGATTCTGAGAATAAATACAATGAACATTTTGTCTTTGGTATTTCCTCAGAAAGAGAGAACATAATGTTAGAGAAAACATTACTCACTTCTGTGATCTGTCAGCTCATTCTAGCATAAGGAATAATATTAAACATTTCCCAGAGAAAATTAGATTTCAAGTCTATTAATTTGGACAAATTGCCACTGTATCTTCTTGATGTCAAATCCGGTATAGGAGCTTGATTTCAAGCATGGTCTTTTGTGGATCCTGCTCAAACAGTTGAAATTTGAGCTGGACTGAAATATCTAAAACCTTTTCCAACATAGAAATTCTAACTTCTTTAGTCTATTTCCAAACAGTGATCCATACAACTCTTGTTGCTTCACAGCACAGCTGCACTGACAAGGTGCTGGGCAGTTCCTCTCCACACTCAAGAAAAGGCACGGAGCCAATGGAAGAGAGAAGAAGCCATCATTAAAATAAAACTCCATCCTTTCTTTTTTCCCTCCCTTAAACAGACAATTTGTAACATACAAGTACTTTTTTATGTTACCTCTACACATACACCATTGCTATTGCTTCACATGATAAGCAAAAGGTGGGAAGTGTGACAGAAGGAAACAGGACAAACCAGCATCTCTAAGATATGGTCCATATTATGCAACCTGGTCTAGGTTGACCTGCTGCTGCAGGAGGGTTGGACTAGATGATCTCTAAAGGTCCCTTCCAACCCTACCATTCTCTAATTCTATGATATTACTAAAATACTGGAGCACTTCAGAGCACAATAATATATTGCTGGGGTCTTTGCAGAAAGCACAGTTCCACTGTAAGTTGTGCTGAACGCAATGTCCTTGTTGGACTCACAATGAGATAACCCAAGTGGAGGACAGAGTTTGCTCTTTGTCTACTATTGAAAAAAGTTGTCAAAATTTCCACACTTAAGTTCCTAAGCTCATAAATTAGATGTTAAACCCCTACACCAGATTTCAAGGATTTGCAAGTAACCACAAACAGAACATGCTGACACCACTGAAAGGCAGGTTACTTCTTTGTCTGAGTGTGACCTAGCACATGCTTGAGACTCTGGCACAGAGTTACTGGTGCTGATGCTCCCCTGCCCCAAGCCTCCTACTCAGGACAAGATGGTGCCATTTATTTTGGCTGTAAGCAAACAGTATTCAGTAAAGCAAGTTAAAAAGAAAAGACATAGTCTAAGACATGTCAGAAATTAATAACTTCTCAGATCTAGGCTCCAACCAGTCCAAAAAGCTTTTCTGCTGACAGTAGGTTGTTTTCAATGCTAAGAATGAAGTATTTATTCTTTGAAGCCCTGCCATTCACACCAGTACACACACACAAGAGTTCTGAAATGAATACTTATACTTACAAAATGCCTGTTCAAAATTAATATATTTTTTTCTATTTCAAACCACAGTGTACACAGAAATTCTTTGGACCTTTTTACAGACAAAAGCAAGAAAAATAAAGGAAAGAAAAATTTAAACAATTCTGTTTCTATGCACCAAGCAGTAATGTAAAATAGAACAGTTCTGTCAAAGGGAACCACTAAATGGGTACATCTTCTGTAAATCAAGCCAATACAAATTTCATAAAACTTTCCTTGTTAGAGGTACAAACCATCCATTAAAAGAATAACATTGTCATGCCATAATATTATCATTTGTACTGCTCCAGCTGAATGAAGTTGCCTATTGCATTGAAACAACAATATCAAGTATCACAAAAATGTGTCTAGACTCATGGCAGCATGTTTCCTGAAGGCAGCCTGACACAGGGAACTGAAGTCTTAATTATAGAGGTACTGCTGAGATATTGTTTTTTTCCAAGCATTAGGTTACTGGTGCACTGAAGTTATTAAATAGGCATTTATAAAAGAGAATATTAGTTTACTATTATTTCCTAACAAATATAGTAATTCATCATTGCATTCTGTACCTATATTGGGAATTTTGTCATTCAGGGTTTTACATGGCATTTAGGAATGGGTTAGTTAATATAATAATTACCTTTGAATATCCTCACTTTTTGCTCAGTAACTTCTAAATAGCCATGTATGAACTTAGTTAAGATTATGTATAAGGTCCAGATCAAACAAATCAAGACTTTAATAAATTCCCACAATACTTTTATTGTCCAATATCACAGTCAACTGAAGAAATCGTCTGGCAGTCACACAAATTGCAAAGAATGGCAAAGCCTTAGGTGATACCACATGAAGCTGATACCTCAGGATATGATCAAAGTCACGGTGGTAATTTATCAAATGTGTAACTCCAGTTATTTTCTCATACCTCTGTATTTGGACCATTAAGGCAAGTGATTGCCAAGGTTATGCCTGAGTATAAGAGGCAGAGCATTTACAGGAACTGCTCTTTAGCTTATTTCTAATTTCCAGAGAAGACACATGGTTCTACACAGGTCTCCATCCTGTGACAAAAAGCTACCAACTCTTTATTGTATTTATTTCATAGAATTCGTTTATGAAGGCACCCAGTTCAGATCCCTCACAGATAGGCAGTGTTATTCCATTACCAGAATGAATGATGTTTGTATTCACTTGATCAATTCAATCTTGTTCCAGAACTACAGTAACTTAGGGCCACATTTTGAGTAAATCTTTGTATCCAACAACTTCTGTTAAATCACCCAAACAAAAGTACCTTGTACAGTTTGTGTACATCACTTCTGGAAATAACATGAAAGACAGTCACCTTGAATTCCACTCCCAGCAACTCTTTAAATGATCATGAAAAGAATGCATCTAGAGATTTCCCACAACTCATCCTGAAATTCTCTTGTCATCTGCCACTGTCATTGCCCATTTATGCAAGGCCAGAAGTGTCCTTCTGTACTTTAAGGCACTTAGTCATGCATCAGAACCTTTTTGTTTTTTTAGACAAAGAACTCTGTAAGATATTGCCATGGGAATGAAAATGGGGCAGCAGACAACTTGCAGTTGTATCATAATCAAAATATGTTCCTAAGCCACTATTCATAAGCTTGAAATTAAAAGGTATGCTAAAATTTTTCATAAAGAGCTGCAGATGATCCATTACCTCATTTGAGCCTGAAGCACTTGCACACATTTGAATTCTGGATAACTGACTTTGTTGCAGTAATTTCCTTTTCAAATTTTTTTCTAATTATTTGTAAAGCTGTTATGAGCTTCATAATTTCTGAAGAAATTATATATACATATTATAAATAAATATTATAAGCTTTTTAAAAGAAAAGGAGGTAAAAATTACCAAGAAAGTACAAAATTAATTCACAAGTGAGTTCGAAGAAGTGTTAAACTGTAGTAAGGAGTACAATGCAAAAGTAGTTTACTGTATCTATTGGGGTCTAAAAATAAACATTTCAAATACGTACATGTAGGGCACTACACGTGTTGGAAGCTAGCCACTTCAACAGAATGATGTTTGTAAGAATGTACAAGGAATGGTTAATTCCTACTATACTTGTGCAGGCAGCAACTACAGGACAAGTTTAACACAAGCACAACAAATCTGAATGGTTTTTAATTTCAGCTGCTTCTAGGACATGTTGTCAGCTGCCTGGGTTTTTGTGGTTTATTTTGACTTTCTGATTTACCCCTTCAAGAGGAACTCATTACTTTCTGAAAAAATACCACACCAGCTCCTTTCAGCAAGAGGAGACTGCAGTGTGAACAGGAGAGGAAGCTATGAAAAATACATTTGAATTCAGATGTTTTGTTGTGCAAGGTCATATGCACAAAGAACTAGTGATCATGTATCAGCTGCACATCTGCTTTGTGCTAAAGGAAAAATTGTTGTATTTGTTTGTTCTGCTTTTTTGTCTCCCTCACAGCAGAAATACCATTTTAATCAGGCTTAGTAGCTCAGGTGATAGCTCTTACCTTCAATTTGAAGTTAGTTATTACTCAAAAAACGTTCAAACATTTTTGTAGTTGTTTTCTCTGAATATAAATGAAGTAGTATACATGCTGTAGCTATATGGACCTCCTGGTTATCAAGTCAGAGAAGGAAGAAAACTCAGGCCTATGGACATTATTTTAGAAAAAATGTTTTCCCAGCTATTCCAAGAAAATATAAAGGCTGAGGATGATTGATGTCCTCAATCACAGGTGAATCTCTATGGACATGAAGACAAACACAATCTCAAAGGCAACTTGGACAGCAGGCCACTAATCATAGCCTGTCCACATTGGTTTGATCACAGCAGTGGGGAGAGCTACAAACAGAAATGTCAGAAGCCTGCATTTCTCTGCAGTGGTGATGCAGTTTTTGTACACTTTGTGGAAATCTTAGGAATGGGACTCACTCTTAGCCTCATACCCCTTCATCCAGTCCCATGGCCTCTCCAGAGCTGCACTGTTAGAAAGCCACAAATATGGCTATATTGCTATTTTAGTCCATCACAAAAGCCAAAGAGCTTTCACTTTGCATCTAGATATTCCATTGAACATTTTCTTTGGAGACCAGACTATATGACAAATTCTAATGTAAAATGATGCAGAAAAACCTTACTATCTGAAATAAATCCTAGAAGCCATTACAGTATTTGCAATATCTTATTAATGCTTTAGTAACATCTAGAAAAAGACTGAAAATCAAACCCTGCCACCACAACACAAGTTGCTCATAGAAAACACACAAGGGGCTTGGAGATCAATTAATTTACTTGCTAATTTACAATAAAATTGCCTACTAAAAGCAAGGAAACACACATTACAGAAAGGTATGTTGAAATCTGTTATTCACCATCATTTGAAGTGATGGGACTAAGATCTTCTAAGAAGGGCACATGATTTAAGGAACATATGAGAAAGCAAAAGACAAATTAACCTTCAGAAATATCAAAGCCAAACAGTGTTTTGCTACAGGGGTTAGTTTTTGAAGAAATGTTGGTAGCTCAGATGAGGCACAATCTTCCTGGACCCTCCAAGAACAGTGTACTGGACTGTTACCACAAACTCCTTGTGATTTCTCCCCAAATGTCAGAGCTAGCATATATTTACACCCAGACACTAAATTGTAAAAGGTCTGCCATGTTTCCACAGGATGACCTTCATTCTCTTAACCTGTGGTAAAGGCAGTAGAGAGGACAGATCCCTGAAAAGTGAGACCTGCCTTGTGCTACTTCACCATCTGTTAGTGAGATGAAATGGTAACTTGAGGAGCTTTCAAACGGCGGCCATCTGCAATTCCAGCCTGACAGCACTATGAATGCATTAGCAAAGGTGTCTATTTGCAATTCAAACATCTTTTCAAAGCCTTTTTTACCCCTAGAGATTGACCATGATAGATTTATTTGCCATTTCACCGCCTCCCCTTTAATTAGAAGGCTATCTCTGATCAAAAGCAGAGGAAAAATACTTTCTTTTGAAGCTTAAACTCAATACAGTCAATTTATTCTATTGAATCTGAAAGCATCTTGTGTCTGAAGTCAGAGCACAAAGTGACAATGTTTTTGTCAGTGGGAAAACTGTTCATTTTTTCATTCTTTTTTTCTACTATATTTTGCCTCTGAATACCTTTTAGTGCTGAAAATTAACTTAATTTTAACAAATACATTGCCTTTGTGTTACAGGAAATTACCCCAAGCAGAGTCATACAGTTCATAGAAGTGTTTCTTTTTCTGGAAGCAGTAAATCCAGATCAAGCAAGACAGTAGAGATGGGTTAACTTTAGATTTGATCTTTGAAAAGTATATCTTTTTTAAGAACCTAGATGGTTTCCCAGCACAAGGCTCTTAAAATAAGTGTATGAAATTTCACATAGACGACAAAAAAACTCACAATTACAAAGTCAGAGATGAGAGGGAGTATTCTTGTTCTTTGCTATTTCACAGTCCATCTAGAGCATACATGAGAAAAAGAGTACCTAATGTGGCTAATGAGTTATGGATTTCTACCATGACTGCTTCCTCACACCAGAGAGCAGCAGCGGCACAGACAAACGAGGCACTAAACACCACTGGTGGGTGGCAGCTTCCTCAGTGACAGTTTTCTGCAGAAAAAAAAATGTTGGTAGTGCCTCAGCTCACCAGCTTGCTGATACTCAAAAAATGCCTGAGGAAGAAACAAAATTCTTTCCTGGTATCATCCGATAATATATCTTCTGAATAATACCTCATTTATTTCCAGTGGAAAAATCCTAGTTAAACATTACTAAGAATGACACTTAACTGGGAATATAGTCCACTGGCCAAGTCCTTCCACTCATCCTTTTGCAGATCTGATGCTGAGCTTTATTTCTTGCACTACCTGATGATCTCAAGGTGATTAATTCCCTCATCCAGTACCTGGTTCAATGCGTGAAAGACTGTTAAATAAGTCTTGCCAGAAAATCTGCTTGAGATTAGGCATGTCATGACAGTAAATGGAGAAAGTCATTAAATAAAAACAGTGCATAATAATCATTGGCATTAATCAGTGACTTCAACAAAGGGAGAAAATATTGTAAAGAATGGAATAAATAGTTGTGGTTAGAGTAGATAATAAAAGACAGCACTCAGTGATAAAGCAGAAAGAGAAAACCATACTTTTTATTATATAGTCACATAAGAAGTGCCTCCTTTGGTAAAGATACTCATATTAAAACATGTTATAGAGGGGTGGAAATGGAGAGATTTTAAGCTTGTTATACCAATCAAGCTGTGAAATAATCTTAGCTCAGTGTTTTGTATAGACACTTTATGCTCCACTCATCTCAAGTCATCTGAAATTTGCAGACAGTTGAAGGCTGGAAGAAAGAAGCAAGCAACATTGCTTTTTTACATTTGACCAAATTACTCTTCAGAATATTACATAAGATACCTTTTTACATTTGCCAGCTGCTTATAATAGGTTCACCTAAGGATTGTCTTTTAGTATGTATAATGCCTTCACAAAATGAAACTTCCCTCTTTCCTCCAAATACAGTAGCATCCCTACTGTTTACATCAAGGCCAGCAATATTATCAAGATTAAACCGAAAATAAGAAAGTCTTGAAAAGATGCAAGTCTATCATTCCAAATGATAAATAGTCTCTAATTGAGGGAAACCTACCCTTATGAGTACATTATGACATGCGATCTTATAATTGCATTTCCTACACTTTTTAGAAACATTTGCTTACCACAAGCTATGGTAACATACTGCTGATCCCACTGATTGTGACAATAAACTTATTTCTCTGTAAATATACTCAGTAATCATCTACATTTTCATCATGCAGGTGAGTAAGAATACCTTTCTTTTTTCTTTTTTTTTTTTTTCCCAGAAAAGTTCATTTACCTTAAGCAACACACTCATTTTACTGGGATAGGCAAGAATTGTATTCCCCAGCATCAGTAAGTACACGGTGCCAGGCTTGTTCACAGTCTGCAGTCTTGCTGACTGATTAGCATTAGGTGACTTCAGCAAGTCTCAGAGGCTTTACTAAATTTCAAATATATTAATATTTCCTTGGCCAAATTATTAGCTCACACTCTGGAGGTTTCCAATTTTAGGTGGATCTAAACACTTCTAAAATATTGTCCAAGAAAAGCAGGACTGTCATTCAGGAAAGTTTTGAGGTGCATGAAACACTACCAAGAAATATCTGTTTCCACATAGCAAACAGCATGCTACAGTATAGCAAGCATTTCATATTGGAATAACATTTAGCTAACTTCATTCTGCTAAGATAAAGAACTGCAGTTACCTCAAACACCACCTTGAATGTTTTGCTACCATAATGTCTGTCTTTTCAATGAAGTCAATCTTTATAGGATGCTGTCTGCGCACCTGTTATGGGAGAGAAGGAGCCTTCCACATAAGCCATTACTCAAAGAGACCTCCCAAGTGTGACATGTCGAAGACTTTCAGTGTTTTCTTTTGCTAAGAGAAGTCCACACAGAGGAAATCATTGAATTGTAGGGTCAGACTCTTATGATATCCAAGGTCTCTCAGTTAACTAACAATCAGGTCCAAGAATTCCAGTTTTCACAAGTAATCTGAGGAGTTAATCCTGATTATACACACATACATATGTGCAGACATAAAAAGTTTGAGCATCAGTGCATGAACTCAGGTTTAGAAAGAAAAAAAACCTGATAAATAGGTTCATCTTTTGGTTACTTAGACCTCTGGACTACCTGAATTCTTTGGTTTTCCTAGAGATGAGTGAAACAATTCCTTAACACTAGTCCACAAAAAAAATTATTTAAAATCCCAACCAAAACATGGAATGAAATAGAAGCACATGAAAGAGCAATTAGAAGTTGGTTAATTTATTTTCAAACACACACTATGCCTCTGCTTCCATTTTTCATGGATCAGAAGCAGAAGTACCGAAACAGAGAGGCATTTTTTTCCACTATTCCTTTCATGGCTGAAGCCAGGAAACACTGGAAGTCTTATAGGAAAGACCTTTTCCAACAGCAGACCTTTAGGCATGCTTCAAATAAGTGGAGAGGTTTGGATAATTATCTGTCCTTGGGCCAGATTTCCCTAGCTATTCACTGAACACTGTTCAATACACTGTTGCTGATCACAGATGAATAAGTACAGTTTATTTTGGCTTTCTTCTAGGTGAACATTTCTTCCATTCTCTCCAAACTGAGGAGCCTGAGACTCCAGAAAATGGGACCTAGATGTCTGAGAGCTGGTTTTTTTAAATTAAGAGCCTAGGCACTCGGATTAGCTTTTGAAGAGCTTTAGCTCTTCTATATACAGATCAGTGCCTATTGCAGTTTTCAGAAAATACATAGGGAACTAAACTTCTTCAGAAAAGTTTTTCCTTATTGGCTAATTTGTTCTGAAGTAAAAAAAACCTTCTGTAAAATCATTTATATCAATAGCGATCACACCACTTGGAGTCATTCAACTTGCATCACTTGAAGTCATGCAACACCCAATGAGTTGCAACAGTGGGAATTATAAAAAGCAAAAATATCCTGGGTGTTGCCTCCACTATTTTTAAAATATTGATCAAATGGAGTAGTAACTAAGAAGAAATGTCAGAACAGAATCCTTGAGTTTCAAAATCAGAATACATGCAAATTCATCACTGCCAAGTGGCATTTCTAAAGGCCAGATGCTTTTTTTCTCAGCAAAACCCATTGAATGTGACATAGGTCTTGTGACAGTCCATATATTCTCTGCCTGGCTCCTGGTTTCTCTCTCATCAACACATAGGTAGGAACACCTAAAGCAATGTGCTGATAATGGCCTGGAAATGCAGTAGGTGACAAACTAAAAAAAAACCACTATCCTAGCTTCTGAATAAAAGGAAGTTCTTTATACCAAGTCCATTTGTAGATGAATTAAATTTTACCATCATCGTCATTGCAACTTAAGAGCATTCTGAAGAGATTCTAACAAGGTCTCCAGGGTTTGGTTTTTTTTTTTTTTATAATGTAGTTTCTCATTGAGTTTGAATTCAACATGCTTTAGATAGTAGAATATGCATTATTTTGATAATATATAAGTAATTTTTAAATTCTTTGCCATCTCTGATGATTACTGTCTGGGATTACTGTTGGGATATCTCTAGCTCCGTTTCACTGTTTAGATTTTGCAGTCTTCATCAATTCCTCCAAAGCCAGCTGAAAGCAACCAAAGATCTTCCTACATGTATTTCCTCAGTCAACCATATTACATATTATTTCTGATGCCAAAAAAAGAAGTGGTTAGTTAGATGACACTGAGGTAGACTTAACTCCATAATGTGTTAAAAAATCACCAATATCACTTCATAGAATTACAGAATCATGGAGGCTGAAAGGGACCTCTAGAGATTATCTAGTCCAACTCCCCTGCTAAAGCAGGTCCACCTAGATCAGATCACGTAGGAACATGTTGTGGTGTTTTTAGCCTTGGCTGGGTGCCAGATGCCCACCAAGTTGTTCTATCATTCCCCCTCCTAAACTGGACAGGGGAAACAGAAATATAACAAGAGTTTTGTGAGTTGAGATAAGGACAAGGAGACCACTCAGCAATTGGTGTCACAAGTAAAACAGACTCAACTTAGGGAGAAAATATTTCATTTTTAATGAAGAATCAAAACAGAGCAGGGAAATGAGAAATAAAGCTGTATCTTAAAACACCTCCCTGTACCCCTCCTTCTTCTCAGGACTCTCCCTCCTACCCCCCAGCATCACATGGGATGGGGGATGGATGTTGCAGGGCACTTTGGCATTGCTTCTTCTCAGGAGGAGGCCTCCTCTTACTTCCCACTGCTACAGCGTGGGGTCTCAAACACAGGTGGCAGTCCTCCATGAACTTCTCCAGCATGGGTCCTTCCATGGGCTACAATTCTTCATTAACTGCTCCAGCATGGGACTTTCCCACAGGGGCAGCTCCTCATACCCTGCCCCAACATGGGTCATCCACTAGGACAACAGTCCTTCAGTTACCGACTGCTCCAGCCTGAGTCACTCACAGGATCACAAGTCCTGACAGCAAATCTGCTCTGGCATGGGCTCCTCTCTCCCCACAGACTCCCAGGTCCTACCAGGAACTTGCTCCAGTGTGGGCTTCTGACAGAGTCACAGCCTCCTTCAGGCATCCACCTGCTCCGGCATGGGGTCCTTCATGGGCTGCGAGTGGATCTCTGCTCCCTGTGGACCTCCATGGACTGCAGGGGCACAGCTGCCTCACCATGGTCTTCACTACAGGTCACAGGGGAATCTCTCTTCCAGTGCATAAGCACCTCCTTCCCTTCCTTTTCCACTGACCATGGTGTCTGCAGAGATATTGTTCTCACATTCTCACTCCCTTCTGCTGCTGCTGCGGTTTAGCAACTGCACAGCAACTTCTTCTCCTTCTGAAACACATTATTCACAGAGGCGTTACCCCTGTCATTAATTGGCCAGGCCTTGGTCAGCCACAGCTCCATCTTAGAATTGACTGGCAATGAACTTGTCAGATACAGGGAAAGCTTCTGGCAGCTCTTTGTTTAGACAAGCCACTCTCCTGCTACCAAAACCTGGCACTGGCAAAAACACTACACATATCCAGGTGGGTCTGAAAAGCTCCAGAGAAGGAGACTCCACAAGGCTCCCTTGCCCTTAAAGAAGTTCTTCTTCACGTTCACATGGAACTTGCTGTGTTGCAGCTTGTGCCCATTACCCCTTGTCCTGACACTGGACACTTAATTTTACAGGAACTAAGAAAGCATGCAGACTATAATGCCAGAAAATATTTTGCAGTAGTTGAAAAACATGACCACATTTCTGTAATGGATGGAAGTTTTTTGTTTGTTTTGTGAAACAGAAGGAAGATTTTTAATAGTTTAATTACCAGACAGACAAATTTGTTATATACTGGGAAGGATCCTAGAAAAAAGCTAAGCAAAGTCAACAACTTTAGATTACACTTTCCAGAATTTCTTTTCTGTATCTTTACAGGATACATGATCTACAATTTTTTTTTTCCAATAGCATTCAGATAGCTAATAAATAAACACTAAACACACCATATTCATTTCCATCACTTACAAAGTTCTATAGAGTCCAGTTCTGTTCAAGGTTCTTGTCTGTCTATCAAGGTAACTTTTGTTAGAAAGAAACAGAATGGATATACCTTGACCATTGTTCCCTTTAGCCTATATGTGACTTTTTAAAAGGTGAACACATTGTGATACTGGCAGTTCAGTCTGACCAATTATTTCATTATATACTTTAGTTTTAAAATATGTCAAATTTCAACCAGCCAGGCTGAAATGTCTTCTTGGATTTGGAAATATTTATTTTTTTCTTCAGCTTGATAGAAAATAGTTCATCCATTTTTGGAACAAACTTNGATACATGATCTACAAATTTTTTTTTCCCAATAGCATCCAGATAGCTAATAAACACTAAACACACCATATTCATTTCCATCACTTACAAAGTTCTATAGAGTCCAGTTCTGTTCAAGGTTCTTGTCTGTCTATCAAGGTAACTTTTGTTAGAAAGAAACAGAATGGATATACCTTGACCATTGTTCCCTTTAGCCTATATGTGACTTTTTAAAAGGTGAACACATTGTGATACTGGCAGTTCAGTCTGACCAATTATTTCATTATATACTTTAGTTTTAAAATATGTCAAATTTCAACCAGCCAGGCTGAAATGTCTTCTTGGATTTGGAAATATTTATTTTTTTCTTCAGCTTGATAGAAAATAGTTCATCCATTTTTGGAACAAACTTAGTGAATGATGGTTTTGGCAACGTTCATATTTTTCATCTGTTTTTTGAAGAGTTGTAATGATTTATAATAGAAGCTTGAAACCTGGCAGTGAGACAATCCTCAAGTTAGAACAGTATCTTTTTTGTCCCAAGGAAAATCCTTTCTTAATCAGCTGGGTAAATAGTTACAGAAAATGCCCAGAAAAAGTTACATTTTGGTTTTCTGAACGTTTCAACAGAACATACAAGCCTGGAAGCCCGCTGAGCGTCTTGTCCTGAGCAAGAACTAGAGATCTAAAGATACAGCTCAGGATAATTTTATCTTGAACAGAGCTGTGTTATTTTCTTACAATAAAACTATACAGAAACAAGGACAAAAGAAAAATTAACAAGAAAAAAAAAAGCTAATTAGAAATTAGTTGAGTATTAAACACTCTTAGCATTATTTATACACCATAAGTGAGCATTAGAGCCTCTAAGCTCAGCATACGTAATAATTTAAGGGCTTGTTCTTCAGTTGTAACTCAGCTCTATTAATATCAGTGGAGTTACATTAGTCTGCGTTGACTAATATTCTTTAGTTAAGCAGCCAAGCAAATAAAATTACATTGTGCTTTTAAAGGCACTCCCAAATATCCCAAATAAAGGCTCCTCCAGTGCAAATAAAACCTCAAACACAGCACCCTGATTAGGGCAAAGCTCTGAACTGGTTGCAAATTCCAAATTGCAGGTCAATTTCACAAGTGTACCCTAGTTCACTGCTTCCTCATAGCAACTTCAGAGGGAGGGGAAAACAAGAGTTTAAAAAACATTCCAGATTTCAGCAGAGCTTTTCTAGCTGTGCAGACACAGAAGTCACTGCAATGTCCGGAGGGACAGCCTTAGCAAGCTTGTGACCTTCTATGACAAACTGGACCATGGCATTTCAGAAGGGATTTGGTTGGGATTGTTAAACGTGTGCCAAAAAGAGAATCACTTCTCATATTTTTTTCAACCAAGTAGCACTATATTTGGACTGGAAACAGCCTGTGGATGAGCAGGAATAACCATTAGAAGGCAAGTGAGAAGTTTCAACCTGATGTTACAGACAAGGAAGAAACAACTTGAATGTATCTGGGCAAGTTTCCATACTGAGTCAAGCAACACTTTTTCCCATGACATCAGATTCAAAACAATAATATATTATAGTCCATATGTTGATTAAAGAAAACCCAAGCTGTGCAGAGGCATGCACCGGCCTATTGAACACCGACTGAACAAAAGATGGATTGCTTACAAGCCGTGGAATTAATCAAACAAATAAAAAGCCCCAAGTTTTCAGGATAAGGAGCCTGGGTAATACTTCTCTGCAAGATGAGGTTGTGAATACTGAGGTAAGATTGAAAGCAAACCGCCTAGAAGTTATACAATCTAACTATCTGGCAAGCATAACAAGCGAATAGTGCTTTAAATATGCAGTGGTCATAAGGCTCAGAAAATTGTAAAGTTGGTTGTGGATAATGTGCTTAGAGAAACTGAAATTCTCTACCTACCTGAAGTCATATGGTATGGGAAATTTGGACTATAGAAAGATTTGCAGTCAGTGTTCAGAAGATGTTTTGGCAGATTAAACATGTTCCCAGTAAGATGATGCTGAGGATAAACATGCAAGAGAAATACATAAATTCTGTTTTCACAGGAATAATGCTGCTTTCTTAGAACTGACTGTATTCTAACGGAAGAGAGCTCACACGATGCCAACACAATCTATCAAGAACAGATAGTAAATCACAACATTTAGGAACTTAAAATGTCACGGCACATTTGAAAATTCAAAACAAAACCAAAAGCATTTTATACAGAAAGAGGTAGTTGCTAAACATAGCCTATTGATGCTGCTTATGAAAGAATTGGGAGTCACATTAGTACTTCAACATGCCCTAAAAACAGTAATGCTTATGGCAAACAGCTGAATTCACTGAGATATTTTATCAGACCTTGAATTATTTTACAATTGATCCTGTATAACAAGAAGCAGGAGGGCCTCTTTGTTTTTTCTCACAAAACTTAATAAGCCAAGATTAGAATGGAGCCCTGTCCAATGAGGACAAATTTGACTAGGACGATACAGTGGGCAGGTTGCAAAATTTTGGTTATAACAAAATGATCTAATCTTATAGGATTAATAGCCACAACAAATCATGTAATAAAATGTTATATTATTGACACTGTAAGATTAAAGTGGAAGAACCTTGGTTTGTAGAGGTATTAGGGGAAAATAACATTTCTCTTTTTTTGTACAGAAAGCAGCTATAAAAAAAAAACCAAGAAATACCTTGTTCATTAGACACACTTCTGAAAATGCAATTCATTTATTTTTTTTTTTCCTGTTTAAAAAAAAACAGAAAAGGAGTTGTCTTCTAGTTTTCATTCACATCATTTCCAAACGCAAAAAACTTTTTTTAGTGCAAAACTACACAGTGAAAGTCTCCACTAAAAAAATAATCTATGTAAACAAATTTGGCAATCATAATTCTTTGCCATTCAATTTTGATCCCTGAAGCAGTTTTCTTCAAGATATATTCTTGTCTATAGGATTTTTGGTAACAAGAGGCTTAATTAATCCCAGTTACTGTCAAGAAGAGAGGCATAGAAATGTGCTTCTTCCAAGTAACAGTGATCCTCCCAAGACAGCTGCAACAGGAAGTTGTAATCTGTCAAAAAGACCCTTAAGATCCTTAGTATTCAGTGATTACCTCCCACATCTCTATGTACTTTATTGTACATATGCCACAATTATTTAGAATGTATAGTGTTTTAAAAGTAAAATATTCTTACCAAATGAGATGTATCAACATCTGCATATTGTTCTTGCACTGATCTTCTGTGCCTAACTCCTAAAAGAAAACTTAACAGCTTTTTTTTTTTTTTTTTTTTTTTTTCCCACACATCTCTCAATTATGCTTTGCAGGAAGTAATGGTGACATATCAGCCAAATTTGTTGCATAAAGATCACAAGAGTTTTAAGGAGGGAGAATTTAATATCTTTATACGACTAGCTGGATTTTAAGTACTTGCTGTCATTCCCTACATGCATGCAAGTAGCACAGAGTATAGCAGATGTGAACACTTCTTTACATCTCTAAATAAATAAAAAAGTAATAGAACTGTTTGACCTTAAGAGACAGTTAACAGTAACTTGGCTTTCACTCATCAGTTTAAAAATCTATCCTGTAGGTTCAAGAAATTCTAGAAGAATTTTAGATTATTTTTTCTTCTCTCTCTCTCTCTCTCTAGAAGAGGAAAAGAAAAGAGTAGAGCAGGTCCGATAGCCTTAACTAATCCTTATGAAGTCATTAATGTTAAGCTGAGGAAAGCAAATATGGGTAGCCTGACAGCTATCAGGCGTATTAGCTATCTGTCAGCCTTTGCTTTTAAGTTGAAGCTGTACACTCCCTGAAGTGTGCAGAAGGGAGAAAAGGGCAGTGAGGAATGACTGGGAAGAAACATTCTGAACCTGATGACAGGCACTCGTTAGTGTAAGACTAAGCAGTTGTTTATGCTTTCAACAGTGCCACACATCTTCAATGCCTAATTTCTAACATACAGGCAAAGGATACATATATAGAGACAGATACAATAAAGATTGCACTTAAACTGCAGTGGGTATCACTGTACTCTTCATAGAAAAAAGAATACCAACAGAATAATACATGATTAAATAACTATAATCTTGATTAGAGCCAATATAAAGTACTGACATCACTACTGCAAATACTTTGTAGATTTTGCTGTTTGTATTTCCAACTCAGTCAAGTAACATCTTCTTATTTAACAGTGAATTGTCTAGATCACGGTAAGAGCTTTTCTCATCATCACTTAATCAGCACAAATTATCCCAATATCTATTTTATTGGATGCATGTAAGACAACATCTCTGCAACTCTGTTTTGCTTTTAGTAGTCATGCCACCAATTACAAACACTTGAGTTACACAGATCATAGTTTCCACATTTTACTTAACTGTTCTGTGAAATTCTAGTTTATGTGCCAGCATTTTTTAATAGAAAAAGCAGATATTTTCACATTTCGTCTTTTAGTATATTCTATATACATAAAAGCATTAAAGATAATATTTATTTTAGTATATAAAAAGCAATTGAATAGCATAGTAGACTATCACAAAGTGTTGGAAAAAAATGTTCTGGACTGAACCAGCTGCTGAACATGTCTCCTCAAAAAATCTTGAAAAGAGTGTTAACTGTTACCTCTTAGTTTTCATGCACCTCAGCAGTACTTTGTTCTGTCTGGAAGTGTAAATTATGAAATGATTGTTCTTGCAGTATTCAGAGTTTGGCCACAGCCACGAAGTCCTGGAATTGTAATAGTGTATTCTTTGGGGTATATTCAATGTTAAACTAAATCTCCAAATGTTTCTTGGCTTACCCACCATTAACTGGACCTTGAACTTACCATGTGTATTCAATGGCAGGGGAGAGCACTGCCATCTGTTTTGACAAATGTTTTCCATTGCCTCTGCCTAGCTGATAGAACATGAGGCATACTAGGAGAAGGTTAAGTTCTCTTTCTGAACCACCAAAAATCCCTCAAGTCCTCAGAAATATCATCAGAACATAGCCAAGGAACTAATTTTAAACCTGTTCGTAATGGATTTCAGTTCATCATGAGCTGCAGGCTTTAAAATCTTCCTAGATTCTTATCATTTCTTATCTGAGCCTACTCTTCACTCCTTTAGGTCAAGAAATCTTTACTGAGTGGAAAATCATAGCTGCAAGCATTCTGAAAAAGCCAGCACCACTTCTGCTTCTGACTTCTACACTTGGTTTTAAATACAGAGCACAAACTAGTTGTAACTGCACATGTTAAAGGAGATCAGTTGTGCAAAGTCAAATTTTTTGAAACTAAAACAGGTAATCTATAAACAGACTTTGAAGAACAAGACTTTATGCTTCTTACAGTAAAGCCAAAGGAAGACTGTCTGTTTAGAGTTGCTAGTTTCAGGTGCAACTTTAACAGCTTTGGCACAACAATAGGAAAATATGACACGTCTGAACTCTCTCTAATATTGAGTGCCAATAAGCTCTTACTTAGCCTGCAAGCAATTTTAATACTCAGCTGTATTTCATAGTAGTTTCATAGAAGAATAGCATTAAAAGCACTTCTTTCTTAAAAGCTAAGTATATGCAAAAGTTTCATTTCAATGTAACTTCACAGAATGGCTGGGCTTTGAAGGAACCTCAGGAGGTTCACTTCACCTTGAGCCAGTTCCTCAGGACCACATCCAGATGGCTTTTCAATATTTTCAGTTACAGAGATTCTGCAACCTCTCTGCCTACCTGCATCAGGGCTTGGTCACCCTCACAGTAAAAAAGTGTTTCCTGATATTCACAGGGAACTTCACGTGATTCAGTTTGTGCCCATGGCCTCCAGTCTTGACACTGGGCACAAAGGTAAAGAATCTGTCATCTTTGCACTCTCCCTTCAGGTATTTGTAGACATTGCTGAGATCCAGCCCAAGTACCAGCTTCAGCATCACAAGGTTCTGCCTACATACAGCCTCTCGGCAAGACTTTATCCTTTAACTCTACTAAGATAAATATAGGTATGTACATATATATTTAGACATACACTGATGTACATAACACTGAACATATCTCTTTTCAAACCTCTCATACCACTGTTTTATGTACAGTCTCTTTACTCAGCACAGACACCAGACATAGTAACATTAGACTCTCAGAAAACTATCTAATTACATTATTTATTATCTATTATCTCTATTTCTCTCCTTTTTCTAGTTCACCGATTATATTTTCATTGGCATAATGTAAGTAAAATTTTAGGAACCATTTTTGAAGCTTGTAAATTATTTTACTGGTAAAAAACAGAATATCTGCCTAAAATTATTTTCTCTAACAGCAATAAATCCTGTCTTACTATTCTTAGACTATGTACTTGCAGCCTCTTAGTTGAATCCTGACAATCAAGGAAGCTTGATGAGAGTTGCCACTTATGATGCTAATAAAAAAGTGAGTTCTGAAACTGTAGTAATGATAAGATACAGTTCATCTTGAATTTTAAAATGAACTTCCCTAATTTCTGTGGAAAATATACAATAACCAGCCACAAATGCCTTGCATAAATCATCTCATGTGACATGCATTTAAAATATTTGGTTCTGAACTACAACTGAAAAATAAATTTATGTTACAAGAGAAAAAAAATGGAAAGGTGAAAAATTAGGTTGCCTTACTAAGCGAACTCATTACATTTGAACAGAGGAATCAAAGCAGCATGGAAAAAAATACCACTATACAATTCATGTCATATGTGACAAGACATCCTGTCTATGATTCATGCCATATGTCACAGAGCCATCAGGCACACGTACAAATCAAATGCAACACATGCAATTAGATTCTAAATACTTTATTTCTCTGTTTCAGATGTAAAATTTATCCACCCAGAAGTAGTTGTCACTTTTTACAACTGGTTAGTGGCAGTCCAATCTGTAACAAAACCAAACTAGAAGAGGAATATTGCATATTGTTTTCACATGGAATATTTAGGTAACTGGGTTTACTATATGTGCAGCCCTGTATCATGTTATGTATACTAGAAGCCTGCCTGAAGAATCCTGAGACACCCTGCCTTAACCTGGTAATCACCCTACCAGGGCAGGACAGAAAGTGTTTTGATCTTTCCAGATGCAAAAGTTGTCCCTGTGCCATCCTATGTTTTAGGAAGAATTTTAATAGTTTCCAGATGTTGGCTCATAGGGTGCTGACAACTCTTGGACAATTATAGTATCACACAACAATATTATGAGAAGGGTCAGAAACACAGAAAAATTTTATAACATTTGGAAATTTTAGCTGATGAGAACAAAGTATGATGCTGCTTGTAATGCTCTATTTGTTCAGCATCACTGCCTAGGAGCCAGCAAGGCTTGAGTACTTCATCATTGAAGCCTTTTAGATCAATAGACAATCAGATTGGTTCTCATATTATTACTTCTCACACTTGAGGACAAAAGGGTATAAAGGCTTTGGGTAACTGCAAAACAAGTCTTTCCCAGTTATCTTCACTTACAAAACCACACCGAGATAAGAGAAAAAGAATACAAGAAAACTAACAGATTATAATATAACTGCTTTTGTAATCATTAGAGTGAATAACTCTTTCTTTAAAAAAAATGAAAGACAGGCAAGAGTACAGCTACAATCTAGAATTTTAAAGATACACCAACATTAGTATTTTAAGACTTGAGACAGAACTACAGAGGATTAATTCAAACTTCTAGCATATCTGAAAGATATCAGACCCTGGAAAACTTTCTGTTTTTAAGAGGTATCATTTTAAATATAAATAAAAATGGAAAAAGCAGTTCTTCACACACCCCATTTAGAAACTATTTCTTCATCTGTGAAAGCAGGGACAACAATTCTGCTCATATAAATTACAATAAAAGCAACTAGATGATTTGTGGGTTTATCTTGTGCTTAAAAAGGTGACCACATAACAACCAGTAAACACACATCAAGAGAAGAGGAAGAAAGCCTTGTGATAGTAACCATAAAACATTTAAAGGGAAAAACCAAAAAGAAATATTTGATCTAGTTCAGTCTGTCTGACATTTTTATATCCACGTTTGACTAGCAAGTTATTAATAACCATGCAAATGTAAGCAAAGAAATGTTGAGCCAAGATGTCCTGTTCAAAGTAGTACAACTGTTATTCAGTCAACTTGTACATCAAACATTTCATAACTCGCAGTCTTGAACTCAGAATACACAGAGGGCTGCCAGTCCAGTCACACAGGACAGAATCAGTCAGTCTCTGTTCACAAAATTTTTGCATCAGTATGGAAAAAAAAATCAGTTACCATTTATGTTTTTACCACAGAGAGGCCTGGCTACATAGCAGGGGAGAATCAGATAGCAAGATGCATGTGATTGGGGCTTTTATTTTCTCCATTTTTTGCCTTTTAAGTATAAGAGATTACTTGCAACTGAAGTTCTTCTACATATTATAACTTCCTAAAGAGACACAAGAGAATTTACTGATTCAAGTTATCTTAACTTAGCTCTGCCCTATTCCAAAACACTCTTAAACACAAAGATCAGCAGATAGCAAGAACACATGTCAAAAGAGACGTGCTTTTTCATCCAGAAGAAGATACCAGATATTACTTTCCCAAATTAGCTTATTGAAAGTTCTCATCTTACCACTCATCATGATTTCTGCAATTGAATATCTTGGGGAGGATTATGCTTTATCATGTACTATATATAAAAAGATTGATACAAAATAAAAAAGAATAAAATGCTAAACAGAATAGTACTTTTAATAGAATCGTATAATGGTAGGGGTTGGAAGGGATCTTTAGAGATCATCTAGTCCAACTCCTCTGCTACACTTGTTTGATATTTTCCTGTCAAATGTAATAGGAAAAGTTGTTTGAGGTGGCCCTTTTTAAAAAATAGAATCCTAAACAGAATTATGCCTTCCCAACTCCAAAGAAAGCCATTTGCTTTGTGGTTTTAAAATTGTAAATTAAATTATTCTATAAGCTTTGGTTTTAGGCATAAGTGAAGTTGCCACTCTCACAGTAGATCCTCACATGTCTAATAATGTCAGTGTTCCCAAATAAAAAATGGGATCAAATCTTCAAGAATGGTTTAATTGACTTTAAAGTCCTCATAGTGATGATTTTAATAGTTTTGATTCTATGAACAACAATATCAATTAGGTGTAGTAGTGAGTCTCATTTTGAACTGGGCTTAAGATGAAATGCTTAAGGCTTCTCTGTCATTTTTCTTGTGATAAGGGCACGATCTTACAGTACCTTAATCTCATAGAATTGAATGGTCTGTTAGAAAAGTCCCAGCATTTTCAGTGACATGTACCATTTTAATAACTGCAGTATTTCTAAATATTAAAGATGATTCCTGAGGTCTTTATCAAAATGAGCAAATACATATATTACTACATGTGCACAGAATTATTTTAGTACCATGATAGATCAGCAATCATTCCAAGAGGAAGATACTGATAGGGGACGTAGCCCAGACTTAAGAATAGCTAGCTGAATCAACAGGATGATTAATGGTATGAATTTCAACTGACAGCACATCTTTACAAAGCGCCACTATAAAGATGACTAATCAAAGCTGAAAACCTGATGACTTATTCTGTGTAAAGCATCTCTGAATGTAAATGAAAGCATAGAGTATCTTCAATGTACATGAAAATAAGACTGGTTGTCTGGGCTTACGGTAACCACTGCCCACAGGTCAGGCTGTGGGTTGTGCCCTTCTTTCCACAGCTCCAAAACATTTCTGTTGCTTTTAGTTGTGGTCATTTAGTTCAGGAATGTGGAGACAGCCATAGTTATCAAAAAAAGTATGATTTTCATTACAGAATTTAACTGCAAAAAGTAATTTACATCTACATCAGGTTGCTTCAGGTCCACACCGTGTAGTATAATATTTCTTTAAGTGCTGTATTTATCCTGCTGAGCTTATCAGATATGACTTCAGTTTTACTTGTAATCATAGATGGCAGTTTAATTACTGCTGCTGCTCAAATATGCATTTTCTGTGTTGAATACTGAATAAAACCAGTTCATTTCAAACAAAATTCCCAATGCTAAATTTCTGGAAGATTATTTCAGGGTCTTCATTCAATTTATTACTAATCCCTCTGTCTAGGAACTGTGTTGAGTTCTACAGTACAGAGACTTTAAGGGCAGACCCTTAAACACCTTTTTTTAATTTAGGCAATTATACAGTGATAGTTACCATGAATCGAATTACTGTTTATGATGAAATGTTTCTGGACATGAAATACACAGACTGAGGCATAATATACTCCCCAAAACCTTTACTGAGGAACAGAAGGTATAGCTGAGACATGAGTTCTTGAGAGCTGATGTATACTATAACAGGCACCATGTCATCTAATATCTCAGAAAGCTCAGACTCCAGCATAGCAGCAGTTTACTTTCTTGCTATTCTTGTGTCAAATGAAAAAAATCTGCTTCAGGCTTTCCTTGCTTTAAAAATTAAGACCCCCTTCTAATTTGCAATCTAAAAAGGCTTTAAGTCACCATGAATTTGCTGGTGTGCCGGCATTATCGCTTAGCTTAATCTCTTCTCATTAGCATCTACTTTATTTTATGTAATATGTATGACATATTACCTGTCCTCTTTTTTTTTGCTAGACTAAATAAAAAAAGTTCTCAACTTGTGTCAACTGATATCTTTGATTGAGCTATCTTTAATATTTTATTTTTATATTTTTCTCCCATTTTTAATTCCCTGACAGACATTCAGAATCTTTGGTAAGGAAGTGTCTGGCAGGACTTTCTGTGTTACAAGGCACAGTCTAACCAGATCAGCTTCACTGGGAAGAAATAATACCTGGACGCCATCTCAAAGTGCACATGCCCTACAGTTTAAACCACAAGTCTAAAGCAAACCATACAATAACATATATTTAAGTTGCTATTTGTTACACTGGTCAGATAATTTAAAGATTTACTGTAGCATGTCTTGTTTATTGAAATGCTGTCCTGTTTGGCTTCCAAAGTTTTCCATTCTCTTTGGACTGCTGAAAACCACACATGTCCACAAACAGAAAAAGATCAGGATTTTTGTTTTCCAGAAGAATAACTTTTGCAGTTACATCTCTAAACCTCAGTTGTTTCTCCTTACTCACTAAATAGCATCTGTTTGGTTGGTTTGGGTTTCTGCCATTAAAACATCTAGTAGTTCTCCTTTTGTTATCCACCTTTCCTATCCCTCCTTCTTAGCTAAATATGGCTCCTTTACTGCTACAGAGCACCCAGACTTCTAGATCTAACTGAAACTGTTGAATTCAGAACAATATTGATAAGTTGAAGATAAAAATAAAGTTGCCCTCCTCCCCTCATAGAATTTATCAGTTCTTACTCTGAAAATGGTTGTCCCATTTCTATTGCTATGCTTTGAGACACATTCCTGCAGAAGAGTGCTCAGCACCAAATGATAAGCTCATTTTAAGAGCTTTCAACAAGATTTCCATATCCAGATGGCACATGAATTGTAACCTTCTACAACGGACTTAACAAGCTGTGGGCTGCTATTAATTGTCACTTCCAGGTTTCAGAGTTTATAAGCCACAAATGAAACCTGCTGTTCTTTTCACTCACAAATTAGAAATTTCTAATTATTAAGGATATGTTTTGCACCCTACTTTTCTTCTCCCTCTTATTAAATTTTTAACTCTCCTTTCTTCTGTGCATTTCTCATGTAATCAGCAATAGGTAAAATCTTTATATTTTATTGACATTTTCTTCATATCTTTTTAGGCAAAGTTCTTCAAGGGAAGAGCTGTAAGCCAGACACCTTCTGCTGTATTTGCTCTTGTTACTGAGAAAAGAACTTCTCTCCTTCATGTTTGCTACCCTGAACCAAGTTCAGAGTCTATGGTGATTAATATGCTAACAGAATGCAAACAACATAAAAATGCATTTAATATTTTCTTATATTTTAGCTGTCTGTTAGCTGCCTTACCCCAATCAGCAATTTATAATCACGTGTGACAGGCAGCTTCCTGAACTCTCATAGGTTAGAAATAGCATAGCAGAAACACCAGAGTGAGGGTAATTATTTCTTTTAAACAACATTTAGAAGAGACATCAGGGGATCAGTGCAGCATCTGCAAAGTTCTGCCCCTTAGTAATTACAAAGCCTTCAGATGAGGCCCTGAAGAAAATGAGCTGGAAAAATTCAGCTTGTTAATTGCAGAGTTGTTATTAAATTAGTTGTCAGATAATTGTAAACCAGACATTAAAGTTGAGGCTTTCAGAGATGCCTGAGAAAGTTTAAGGTGCATAACTACCAGAAACAAAGCACTTACATCAGCCCATTTTCCAGCCTAGGACTCCTCTGCTCCCCACAGAGTAAACAAGACCTCTCAGCACCTCACAGTCAGGCAGGCACTCACTGTTTCCCAGACACAGGCATGTTCACTTGGGAGTTAGCCAAACCTGTCCATACATGTTAGTAGGGCTCCGAAATGCAGTAAGTATATGCAAATGGTGGTGACAGAAAGAGTGCAAAAGCAGGGCCTGAGAAGATGAAGACATGCAGCTCTCTGATCACCATACTCTTCTTCCTGCAGCAGGCATTTGGAAGAACAGACCAAGGTCGTGCTTTATAACCACAAAATTGCTTGGCCAGCCCATCTATAAATGGACTCTCCAAGGAAGCTGAGCTAACCTCAAAGGCCATATTTGCAGCTGCAAAGCATCTAAAAAAGCCTGGAGAGAAGGATACCTCCTTCAGCATCCGAGGCATTTCCCAGCAGAAAGTGCAGCTGTTTGGAGTTTGTGCTGGGAAAAATTTGGAATAACAGCTTTTAAAATCCTGCACTTTTTATAGTTAATTGAAAACTAAAGCTGATTGGAACTTACCACAGAGAGGTCAGATAAGCCAGAAGTGTGGTTTGCGTTCTTCCTCTAGATACACATCAAAGGAAAACTCAAACAAAAATGGCTATCCTTTGTCCTTGTAATTGGCACTAGTCAAAGGGTTTAAACAACAGATTTAAATTCCCTGGGAAGAGGCATGTTCTCTTATATATTCCTCTGACTCAAAGAAAAATAACCTGATAATGCAAGTTGAAAACAGATAATTCAATAAAAGCTATGCACCCTAACAGTTTCACAGATGCCTGCCATTGCTAGTGATCCCTTCAAATTGATTAGAAAGTAAAGAGCAGCTGTGTATTCAGAGTAAATTACATTGATACAGCCTGGGAGCTCTGGAAAGGACAAACAAGTAGTGTCACTTGCCTGCTCCATACCAAAACCTGCTACATTCCCCTCATAACCAGCTCTGCTCAAGCCTCTCTCTCCTTACCTACACATGGGAAAAATGTTATATTGGCTACAGGTCATAGCATACACCCTAGAGATGGATTCCTAAGTTCCAAGTAGCTCTTTAAGCCTCCAATTTTATAATAATTTTTTTTCCTCATGACATTAATTGTGCTTAAAAGACAAATATTATCTGTATGTGATTCCAACATACAACCTTGTATGCGAAGCAGAAAAAATAGAATCCAAGAAAAATTACTTCTCAGGCTATTCTCCTCTTGGTTTCTAGGCAACTGGAGTAACTCCTGCTTTGCCTTTAGAGGTGACAAAGCACTGGCACAGGCTGCCCAGAGAAGTTGTGGAATCATCTGCTCTGAAGGTTTCCAAAATTCACCTGGACACACTCCTGTGAAACTTGATCTAGGTGGACCTGCTTTAGCAGGGGATTGGACTGGATGATCTCTAGAGGTCACTTCCAACCCCTATGATTTTGTGACTCCATCCACTACTACAGAAGTAAGACTGAACTATACGTATACTGCATATTAAGATGTATATGCAATACAATCACTCCATCACTCATTAGCTTCCTGAATTGTATTTTCTTTGCCATCTGAAAAGCTTTTATTTTTAATCTGGTTTCTTGATTAAATAATTCAGAATAATGTTGTGTTCTTCCAGTGTTTTGGAATGTGTATTTTGGGGTAAGAAAGTATTATGTTGGATTTACTGTACTTTGACATTTCTGTCTTAGTTACCCAAGATCAAGCCAAAATTCTAACCAACTAGGGGGAAGAAGGAAGAAAAAAACAACACACAACAAAAACCCCACAGTAACCTAGGGTTACATTCTACAAGCAGTATTTATATTTGGATATTATTAAACAAATCCCACCATCATTAAAACAACTAATGACTAAAAGATATTAACCAAATTCAATATTTTCTGATTATTAAATCACCTTTCCTGATTTTTGTTTCCTTATACTGGATGATATAATATGCTTATGGAATTAGTATTGTTGCCTTAAGTTGCAGCATTTTGTTTTTGATGTGCATCTGGTCTCTAGGAAATTTTGAAACAACTGTATGCAGAATGACATAGTGTAGGTTTTGGCCTATTTGCCATAATAGTATAGTCATTTGAGTCACAGAGTTTAATTGCTACAAGAGATGTAGGTATACCACAAATGGCCTTAAATCTTTAACAAGAAGCACAACAGTTGAGTTTATTTCCACTGTTAAGCAAATCCAAGCATAGTAATTTATGCATCTTGCTTTTATCAGATAGAGATCAGCTGTAATAATCATAGGTAATAAATGTGATGAATAGTTAAAATGGTATCCATTCCATAAAATGGTGAGTAATGTTTCTGTTTCATTGGATGTCTCTGATATGGTGTCATTCTGTCTAAGAGAAACATTTCTGCAGCCACTTTTCTGGCAAATGCAACTCTTTTGGGAATCTCTTGTCTCTAGACAGATTGGAACACTTTCTCTCAAAGGTCTGTCTCCTAAACCTTTTTGGGCCCTGGGAAAAGCAGGCTGTTCTCTGTTGAACAGGTGAAGCAGATAACACATTCGAGGTTTTTTTTGTTAATTTAATTATTTTATTTTACATACTGAATTTGTGCTCAAATATTTTCCTGATGTGAGGTCTTCAACATGCACACAGAGTAAGACCTGTCCTCAGCAGCTAGCATTTTCAAAGTTTGGCCCCCCACTGAAGCCCCTTGTTTTCATTCAAGCAGCTTCGGCAACTACTCTGATAACACCTATCAAACTTTCTTAAAAGGCACACCAGCCAACATACGGAAGTTCCCCAAAGGGTCTCACTCACTGCAGCCACATTCCTTTGAAAATCTGACCCTAAAATTATCATTTCCCTCACTCCCTCAGGTATTCAGAATCCCTGTGCAATCCAGATTGCATACAGCAGAAGTAATCCTGTTTCAAAGGAAAGAAGAACTGAAAGGTCAAACAAATATCAATCTATGATTGCTTCCTCAAGCCTTTCTTCCAAAGTAGTGGCTAACGACTTGTTCTTTAGGAAGACTAGAAAAAGGTCAAACATGAAGGCATGATTAAGAGAAGAAAACTCTTCCATACCAATTACAACTTTCATGCTTTTGGCTAGAATATATAAACTAGCCTCCATGGCCAGTCCAGTGACTTTTCAATTGCCTTATTTTCCTCTACAGAGTCAAAAGGACGATGCACGCTATCATTTTGCTGTTTTGTAAGCTTGAAAAGAGAAAAACTGCATGGGCAGGTTGCCTCAAAAATACTGCTGGAACATAATTGGCACTAGAAATTTGCTCAGAACAATTTTATTTTTAAATTTCTCCAAGATTGGTGACTGCACACAAACTATGTTTCTCCCTGGTTCCTTATCACTACTGCCCCAGTGCCATTACAGCTTCACATCTTCAAACACATTAAATTAGAATAAAGCAACAAATTCCACCACTTTAAAGCATCATGCTCTGCATGCTTTTGTTTGCCAAGCCTGCTTTTTTCCAACACTAGTTAGCATGCTCTTTTCTTTGTATTTGTCTACTGCTTTTTTTTGGCTGAGACGAGTAGAATTGCTGACATCTGTTCTCCAAAGCAAGAACCTCTGCATTTACCATTTGGATGGTTGTCCAATGGTTTTGAGAGCTTCAAATCCTGACAATGCTTAACTATTGCCAGTTGAGTAAGAAAGAAGTGTATCTTTACTTAGGGCATGAGAATTTTAGTTAGAGGAACACAAACGTTGCGATTCTTTAAGAGCTGTGGTGAAATATACATCTTTCTTTAAACATAGTAATTTGACTACCTACCATCACACTTGCAGCTGCATATAGGAGAACCACAGGTTATGTACTAGTTTTACAATAAATGACTATCTATCTTTCAGGGTTTGTCACCAACTCGGTGACTAAAACCCACAGCTTTCATAAGGCTCCTTTATGCTCCTGAAAGTTTGTGGCTTTACCTCCACACCATTCAAACACATTCTGCTGAAAGGCAGCAGAAAGTATTCCAATGATCTCAGCTAGGATGGCTCCTCTGATAAAACATCCATGTGGATGTGGTAATTTACATTAGGAAATATCTTGTTCCTCTAAAGTAAGAGAGATGGTCTGATCTCATTTATGTGCTAAAAAGGAAATTGGAATCATCCATGCCTTTTTCTGCATGGATCATGAACAAAAAAGAAGTTGGACCTAGTACTGTTTGAAGTTGGCCAAGTGCTTTCTGTTCTTTCACTTACTGGCTTATATGGCTGTTATCAGCAGCTCATTAAAGTAGAGCTGAGCCAATATGAATCTTTCCAGCTCACTTGCAGTAATTATTGCTGTGAGCACGAACATATATGTGAAGATTTGAGACCCAAATGACTACTTCTTGATGTATTTCTACTTACTGTCTCAAGAGCCCTCTTTATATCTCTTATAAAACTATGTATTGCATTCAAATTAAACCCTAGGATAAATTCCTTTCTTTCCACTTCATGCTCATTCAAATGACTTGGCTAGGTTATGCAGAAGTCCAAAGGATATGATCTACAGATGTCAGAAATTACATTAACTTATCTAAGTGTTAAACAGCCAGCACAGACAAGATTACACATATCTTCAATTAAATGGCTAGAGTTGGGTTTTCCCCTTCAAATAGAGAACCAAAAATATAGTTTGCCTTAACAGAATCGAAGAGGCTTCCAAGTGGAATTTCCTTTTGGATTTCCTTATTTTACTACAGGAGGTCTAATGCATTATTCCTCAATTACATTCAGAATTTTGGCAGAGTTTAACAGAGTGGGAGGACAACAAACTCGATAAAAATTTCAATGATCCTGTGAGGGAAGAACACAGCAGGCAGCAATCAGAACATGGATGTGACTGGAGCTCTGTTTTGAAAGCAAAGTTTTGGTCAGAAATAACTGGAAAATGGATACTGAGGGGATGAACAGCCAGCAAGAAGACTCATAATTAGGATAAACAACACAATACAGACAGCAGTTGACATGTTGCACTATTTCTCTGTCCATATTAAGAATCAAGTATTGATTTTTTTATTTCCAGCACAAGGACATCTGTAATCAAGTGAGACACCAGCATTTGCTGACTTACCAGACAAATAAGCTGTGCTGTATACAATCTTACACGGTCTTATCAAGTCACAGACACACACACACTCCTCCATGTGCTTCTGAATAAGAAAAATCAATAACAACTGTCTCTACAAAACAGCAGCAGCAGACCAAAACAAAACTGAAAAAAATAAAGTCTTCTACAACTTCTTTAAAAAAATAGGTTCCAGAAAGAGCAATGTTATTACATTTTACAAGTTAAAGTGACAAACAAAAACACTATAAAATAGTATTTCAAGTTCTTATATTTAATATTTAAACCAAAAGGCAAAATAAAGCTTTCAAATTTAAGCATAGATACGAATTTGCTTTGTGACTTTGAGCAATGTCTTGTCCTCTTTGTGCCTCCATCAGCTCATCTGGAAGGTGTAGTAATAAATTAAGAAACACATAAACATAAAACAGGTCTTCAATGAGATCCAGATGCTCTGTTAAACTGCTGTTCTCCCAAAACACCTTCCAAACCAGAGCTAAACAGAAATGGATCCGATAGTTGAATTTTAAGCATACCTGTAAAACAATTATTTTCTAACAATTAGAAGTTATTGTACCTCTTCAGGAACTGGAATCACATGAGGTTCTCCTATCCAAGTTAATCATAAGAGAACTGCATGGGTGCCAACTCAAGATCCTACACTTTATGATTCTCTGTTTATACAGTAACTTATTGTGTGGTTTACTTTGGCTAGGCAATGTACATGCTGACACTGCTTATTGTATGAAATTCAATCTTTTCACTGTTACCATGTCCTTTCTCTGGCTTTTAACTCCCTGCCCTTTCTGAACTTTTTATGGGCCTTTTTTCTTTACCTGTTAAGATCACATCTCTTGACCAAAGAAAGCATATTTTCATTTTATGTACATAAAAAAATGATTCAAATGAGCATGTAAGTTTCATCATCTCAAAGTGTATTCAGCTAAAGTTCTGACTAAAACATTTTTGTATCCAACACAAAGAAATAAGCAGAAAATTAGAGAAAACTATGGGACTGATTATGTAAATAAAGACTGATAGCATAATGGATATGGAAGAAATTAAATTAGCATGAATATCTACAACACTGCTGCTTTATGTCCATAATGTTTGACTTCGCTGCAGCAACTTCCTTTTTAGTATGATTTCTTTTTTTCTAACATGCATTTGTAGCACACACTACCAAATACTATACCCCATGTAGAACACATTCATCAATTCTGTTGACTCAGATTGCCCTCCATTAGGGGCTAAATGTGGTGAATGAAGTGAAGAAACACAACCTGGACTGCCTCAGAAGCAGTTTCTTCTCAAGAAATGGAAACGCCTATAAAGCCCTTATTGTTGAAGTAGTATTTTACAACTAACAAGATTGCTTCAGTTTAAATGTGATACCTACAGAGCAATGCCTTACAAAGAAAGGTTTCTTTAACTATTCATTAAAATGAAGATTTCCTAATGCCTACATTACTGCAACTTGGCACAATTACAGCTGACTTCTGCTGGTGCTCGAGTGTTATCTCCTTGCCTCAATAAGAAACAATCCTGATAGAATACATTTTTATCCCTTTTCTCTAAGAGTTACAATCAGAGGATAGGCCAAGAGAAAAATATTTCTCTTGTAGCTCATTCCTAAATTATCAGCAGCTCTTTGCTAGATGAGCAGAATACGCCTCATGCTCTTCCTTCTTCATGCTGGAAAGAATATACACCAACTTGTACACTTACGCTGAGCTTGATATCTGCTCAAGATAATTAGCATTTTCTTTTCAAAAAAGCTGTCATCACTTCAATAGATTATTATTTCACAGCTGAAATAACAGAACATGGTTGCTTGCCAAGGACATGGAAAATGTTAAAACATATTGTAGATGACATTGCTAAGTAGCAAATGACAAAAGTCAACCAAGAGAGTGGGAACTGATTCATTCTGAATGAATCTTAAATGAAACTGCAGTCATTGTTAGTAAGCTGAGAGCTGTCAGAAGCCTCAATGCATGGTGGTGGTCAGTTAATAGGAATATGGTTTCTTATATCTAATTTCCAATGTTATGGCAAATGGTGTCCCCTCCTGTCTCCAGCTGCAATACCACATCTCATTGCCACCTAGTGACTATGAATATTCAATACATTTGACCTTTAGCAGTGACATGTAAACAGTTTCATGAGGGTATTTTTTTGTTTAATGTACTATTTTCAGATTAGTCTCTTAGTATAATATTGCATGTGAGTGTAGTAAACACTCACACCAAACTTCAGCTTTCACTGGTTCGCTAACATGACTGAAAATAATTATTCTCTTACCTAGAGGGAAAAAAAAAAAAGCTTTAAGACACAGAACTAGCAAAGCCAAGCAGCTAGATTTCTGTTTATCAGCAATGTCTTAAATAGCATGTTGCTAAAGCAGTTCCCTAAGTCTAAAGCAATACAAAAATCACTCCTATGAGGAAATTCCTGAAGATTTTAGCACAGTCCCTCACAACAGTCTGGCAGACTTTGAGACCCCCAAGAAAGATGTGTCATGCAGAGCAATTAATATTCATGGAGATAGAAAGATGCTACTTGCAGTGCTACTGCTTTTGCCCTGAGGCAAGGCACTTAGCTCTCCTTTGGCTATAAAATGCGATACAATTATGACCAGAAATGTTGGAAGTTCAAACAGTGAATGTTAAGTTGAGAAACGGCATTCTTGGTGTATATGTAAGCTTCCAAGTTAAGAATAAAGTGTAGCTAAGCAGAACATCCTGAAGTTGGATCTGTATCTCGGTAGTTGTGCCATGTTTATGTGTTACCATAAAGAAAAATGCTAGAGATTATTCAAAATGAATTTACAGCTATTTACTTGAGACTTTCATCTCTGCTCTGCATCTGGCTAACTAACTTGAAATTGAAGTGCCTTTAAGAGAAAAAGCAAGCTGTTAATACTGAGCTGTGCAAGCATCCACTAGAAAGAATAAAATCATAGGCTTGACCTTGCTCTACTCATTTATTTTGGGCAGATCTTGCCTAGAAAAGTTAGTGGTTTTGACCTCAGTTTCAAGAGCATGAAGCTAGATCACATTGACCAGAGCCTTTCATGCCAGTAAAGTTACGCTTAATTTACCCCAGCACAACCAAAATTAGAATCTAGCTTAAGGGTAAAAATGCCTTTTAAGTTACCCTGGCTAGTCCTTCCCATTTGCAGCTGCACCACATGGTTGTTCTCCTCCTATCACCTCTTCCTATTACTTGAAGTATTTCATTGCTTTCTTCCAAGAACCATGTAGGAGAGATTCTCAGGGACTTTGCTTAGTGAGGGGAATTTTTCTCCCAGCCTTCTCACATGATCTCGTTTATCTACATTCTCTTCTAGTTGCATACATTTACAGCTGGGCAGAACCAGAGAAACTGACTGTGTGGGATAACTCACATTTTGTCCAAGCCTGGAAGGTCAATGGGTAGTTATGAAGGAAAAAAACATGACAGAACACAAGTTCTACGTACATCAGTGTTCTTTGAAAACACGATTTCCACCCCACCCCCACAGGCCAGAGGGATTCATGTAAGTCGCATTATTCAGGGAAGGAGACACAATATTAGTGATCAAAGGAGTGATGATGAAGTAAGATCAGAAGAAACTAGATCAAGTGAACAGAAAAAAACTTCATGACTGGTTTCAGCTACCAAAATATCTTCCCCTATGTCCCTCTTCTGACCTTTAGAAAATTGTGTTCCATGCTGTTCTTTCTCCCTGTGAAGCCATACTGAACATTCACTTTCCTCTGCCTTAAAGCGTGAGTTCAATACATAAAAGCTGAAAAAGGTTTTCAGAAACAGACTGGTAGATTCAGAATCGCTGGTCACAGCATTCTGATCTCTACCAAGCTACTTCCAAGTCTGCCTAGGAGTTGAACTGTGTAGCTGCACTGAGCACATTTCATTGTGGCTCCTACCAAGAGACACTGAACAGGCTGGGAAGTCTCAAGTCTCAGACTCCAAGAACATGACTGCAAAAGGCCATGAGCATCCTGCTCTATGGTTGACATTAGCTCTGCTTGAAGCAGAAGAATGGGACTAAATTATTTCCTGAAATCCCTTCCAATATAAATATTCAGAGATACTACCAACATCTTTAAAATTTCACCTTTTTTTTTTTTAACATGTTAAACACACACAGAGGAACAGAATCTCTCCAGAAATAACCTCTACACTATTAAAAAGCATGCTGTAGTAAAAGCTTTAAGTTAGCCTTAAGTGAATATTAAGCACATAATAATGCACCTTCCTACAGGCAGCAAGGAAATTGAGTACTAAACATTGCAGTCAGAACAAAATACATTATCCTAGGTATCTTGAAAATTAATTATTAAAGTAAAAGCAAAAGACACTTGTCCAGCATAGAAAGAACACATTCCCACATTTCTACTATAATCTGGCATAATATAGTCTGGCATAACTGAGCTGGAAGGAACTCTACTTATGAAAGCAGAATTGGATATAAAGCTTCTTGAAAACAAACAAACAAACAAAAAAAAACTACTAGAGAGAAGGGAATGAAATCTACCCAGATTTTCCCTGTTTTGCCTGGTAAGTAGGCTGAACTGTTTACCTAGGATTAGGCCTTTCTACGATTCTTGCTATGGTCAGAAATCACATCTCCATCACATAGGACTGTCAGTAAGAGCTCAAATGCAAAATAACCATCACTCCCTGATCTGATCACCTAACTTGGCTGTATCCCTATAGACCTGGTAACGTTAGGATGGGAATGAATCAGCCTTATAGTTAATGTACATTACAAACACCTGGTAGGTATCTTCACAGCCAGAAATGATCCATCTCTTAGCACCCTGCCCAGGGCCTAGCCAGAGCGCTTTAAACCAGGACTACAAATGGGCACTTATGGAACTGGTCATCCCAAAGAGACTCTTCCTTCTTTAGAGAATTTGGAGATAGTCATTTAGCCCTTCTGGTAAGCATTATGCATAAAGCAAAGCAGCATTAATTCAAGAAATTAATTATGGGCTTGCTTGCTTTCTACACCAAGCTTTATCTGTTAATCTGTATTTGTAGCAGAAACTCTGTAAGTCACATCAGTGACTGAGAAAGTCACTGTAAAAGCCTCATAACAGAGCTGGAAAGCAGACAACCAATAATAAAGGAAACAAATCAAGGTAGTGCTATCTCAAAAGGAACTTTTCCTGTATGTTCAGAAAACAAGTTTTCTTTACAATACTACTTCCTTATTGTCTATCAAGTGTTTTGTACTACTAATTGTAAAAGTTGCAAACAAATCATATGAACCTATCACAACATTCTCTATCAAGCAAAGATCAAATAAGTGTAAGTTAGTGATGCCCTGTACAGTGGTAGAGAACAAACAAGGTAATAGGAGTGTTGCAGCACCATGTCCAGACAAGACTCTTTTGCTGTATGATAAGACATAAAGCTAATTACATTTTATCAATACAATGTTAAGAAACAATCCACCCAAAGCCATTGCACTGCTTTCATGTGAATTTCTGCCAGAATTTTATACCTGCCTTGGGGCCAAAAGAGATGCTGTGCTGATGGGAACTATTGCTACACAGTTCTGGTTGGTCAGATGGTTTGGTTTGCTGCATCAGCCTGTTTAGCTCTGCTTCATCCTCACTTCCTACTCCACTCTACATGCCAATCACAGTGGTTTGTTGGACATTTGTACTCCAGTAATATACATTGTAATAATAACAGAAGATCACGTTTGTATCTACATCTGCTGTCTTTGCCTGGGACAGATGGGCACTGGTAGATTTAGCTATAATGTTTCAGGGCATTACAACTCTCAACTGTCACGCACCTCTCTGCCAGAGGTGGTCATCCCATGACAAACACATGTCAGTCCTGCAGCTTCTGTCATTTGTAATTTGGCAAATTTAACAGCAATCATTCACTTCTGTAACTCCTGCAATGTAACTTCTGTAGAAAGACAGGGTAGACACTTGAGAGTGGGAACATAATAACCACATGTCTTAATCTGTCAGAATTCAGGTGTCACAATCAGAAAGGCCAGTACTTTAACTACAGAGATTTCAGATACACATCCCAAACAAACAAACAAATTCCTTCTGACATGAAGCTACATACAATCTAAGAACAAGTTTTTCCTATTTCCTTTTTGATGTATCAGATGGGGTTTTTTCTGTGTTGTGTTTCTACTATAGCTCTACATGACAAGTGAGATCATGTAGCCAGCAAAAGTGAAACTGGCCCTAACCCAGTAAATAAATATTTCCAATGTTGCTGCTTTCTCTATATCCTGTCCAAAGTAATGACGTCACAGCAATAGCTCCAGGCACTCCAGAGATGATGGGAAAATATAAACAGTGCTCCATCTGCAGTTCATTTGCTATCTCTATTAAAAAAGAGCAAAACAAGCCTTTGACTGAAGGTTGGTTTACACATTTTGGTGGCAACAGCTTTGCAAATGAACTATTTCAGGCAAGAGCTGGTGGCAGTTATTTGATTAAATGCAGCAGTTCTGATAATAAGTGGATTTTTTTTAACAGAGACTTTGTAAATGATAGTATTCAAGGACAAATTTGTCAGGTCAAATTTGACCCAGGTGCTGAATGTGTAATAGCTGAGAGGTAGAGATTACTGCAGGAAAGATTAATGACACCGTTAACAGGAATATGTGCAGCTACATAGCTGTGCACTAGAAGAAAGTTTTGTTTGGAGGGATAGTAAATATCCCTGCGAATGCTCTAGGGATATTTTTGTTCCTTTTGTGTGCAGCGATATTTTATCTCAGTTATTCAAACCTACTTTAGTTTATATAAGCAAGCTTTAAAAACTACTTTTTTTTTTTTATTTCAATTGATAAATCAGTTACAAGGTAAGATCTCTACAGACTTGCATCAACACGCACTCTATCTCACATTATCCAGCTACTCTTTACTGAGAGCGAAAAATTCTCATAATGGTATGCCCAGCTGCTCCCTGTAATATAACTTGTTTCCAGGCTGCTGCAATGCAATCTGTGTGTGATATTTTTAATTATTATCATTCAATTCAATTTTATTATTATTATTATTATTCAATTATTACTATCATTCAATTCAATGTGAAGTACTCATGTGTAGAGAACACAGTTCTGGTGTCAAACAAAACGAAGCCTTTAAGCAATTGGGGACTATATTTTTATATTGTGAAATCAGTCAAGATTTCTAATACCATTACCATTACTTCACTCACTTGCATCAGCTGAAGATATGGCATCCGAGGGAGGCAGTACCACCCAGAGAGAAGGGGCAGGAAGAGCAATTGATCTCATTGCCCACTAAGCTGAGAAATTAGAGGCGTCTTCCACCTCATTTCAGTGAGACAGCTCTTAATAGACAGGAGAACGTAGTCTCTGCTTGTACATTTTGGAAGCTCTGGGCTTGCCGTCAAGAGTTTTGTCCCAATATTCAATATTGTTGAGTAACTGTAATCAAAACCAAATAATCTCTACCCATAAAGGTACTTGATACACAGTTGGTTAAACTCAGCACTGCAATCAAACCACAGTATCACTTGTCCAAAGTTCCAGAGGTGGAAACATAAACATTATACATTTTGATGTCTAATGAATAAAGAAGACCATTTTGTTTTGTTATTTTTTTCCCTAATCACTCCAAGACTCATTTTGTTTAAGTAGAAATGCTTTGTGATTAAAACATTGCATATTACCAGAAAAACATCCCATTTCCAGGCTAGCCTGTGAGGATTCCTCCTTGCTCCCATACTCCCAGTTTGCAAAATTCCTGGATATTCCTGGGCTTTGATTTCTTCAGATTAGACTGGATTCTTGCACTAACTCTGAAGACCAGGCTGTGAACTTGCTGCACTCAGATTTCTCATTTGCAAAATGGTGTTTCTTTACTTCACAGAGGTATGATAAGCATGAATTCAAATCCTTCCCAGGTAGGCAGAAGTTTTGAAGAAAGGGGTATGTAGCAGCTACTTGCTCAAATTCACCATGAGTGTGCAGCACTTATTGTCCCTTTTGCCCCCACTGAAAGTCTTTGTCAGTCAATGTCGCCATAATTGCATGTTGGCATTTCACTTTTAATTGGAGCTGCTTCTACTCCAGAATATTACAGGAAAAGAGTCTGTTAGTGTTTAAGCTTCAGTGCTGTTTGGCCTATTATCTGTTGAGTACCTTTCAGAGCTCCTAATTGAAAGCTTGACATTCTCTGCTAATCGATTAAAATATTTACTGTCTTAACTATTAATTTCTAAATAACTCAGTCTTAATCATAGTCTTTCATTCCTTCTTTTCACAATTAACAAGTGGAAGCGAATCTTCTGTTTTTTGCTAAGCAATTCATTCATTCATTCATACTAGCATCCAGGGTATAACTTCTCCTTTTCAGCTGAAAACTGCTTGCCACAATTCCCTGTTAAACACACCAGAAATTTAGCAGAATGAGTGAAGGCAGTGACACATATTAAACAGTATGCCATGTTTTGTCTGGGTATGAAATTTCAGAATATCTACTAAAAGGCAAAATGAATGTGTTAACTCCATCTACCTTTCCTTTCCTCATAATTATTTACATGGAACCACTGGGAGACAGCATGTCATAACATTCATTCACAGTTTCAAACCACAAACAAGGAGAATGCTGAGCCAGAATTTATGCAAACAGACGGAGAAAGAGACAAGTACATCTGGCTACGAATAAACAGCTAGTTTTTTGCTTCCTCTCCTGGAAACTTTCTTGACTTATGTTCCATCTCAGTTTATTCTTTCAGAGATGAAATGGCCTGCTTTAGTACTTGCATAACATTTTAAAGCATCCTCAGATTCAGGTGCCATACAAGACTTGAAGTGTACAAGAGAAAAAGTAAAACTAATTTTTAGAGCTGAGAAACCATCACTGCATAGATGAGTACAGGCTGAAGGAAAGAATCATACTCATATAACCCGTTCTACACATATAAAAACAGTGCTAATGGAAGTGAGCAGTCACACACTGTGGGAGCTGAGTTAAATCCACGCTGTGAACAGCCAGGTGATCCTAAGCACAAATAGCTTTGCAGACCTGCAACACAGCACTGCAACACACAGCACTGGCAGTGTTTTGGCAGAGAATGAGCAAGTGGCTTTCTGACATAGGGCCAGAACTGTGCTTTCCCACAGAGAACAGGAACAAGATCGAAAGAAAATACAAGAAAGTCCATTTCACAAGACAGAAAACGGTACTTGTGCACCAACCAACTGAAAGGAGTCTAACTAACACAAAAATTCAAGATAGAAACTGTATCACAAATCACAAATTGGTGAAGCACTTTCCCTGACTTAGGCAGATCTTGAATGAAGCCTAGAAATTACAATATTTTAACACCAGCTACAAACATCAAGATTTATTCACTTGCCACCTCTCCAATTTATAGAACTGCTTTCACCACACGTAGATGGTTTCCCTAATGCTTTTTACCATTTATCATTGCCATTTATCATTGCTCTTTTAATGTATGAAGCACCCTGCATCATAATGAAACAGTGTTTTGGGAAATATCCATAACAAATCGAATCAAACTGGAAATGCTGTTTGCCTGTTGTGAACAGATGCAGTAAATTAATATTAGAAACCTTCACACTGTTTTCTCTGTCTCCACACCATGATGAATTTATTTCCAAGCACAATAAAAAGTTTAGTCTACTCTTCCCTGAAGTTGCTCAAAATGTAGTCTTTTATCCTTTTTTAGCAAAACTGCAAGAGAACATCACAAAAACATTCACTGGGGAGTCTAAAGAATGGTAAACAGACATAGCTGTAGGATTTAATAACATTATTTGTCATATTTGTCTATAGATAAATAGATGCATTCATTTGTTTCTACTGACTCCTCTAATCCTAGATCTATGTTCCAGACAGAATTCTCAGAGATTAATGCCAAAAGAAATCAATTTTCTGAAATGCAATTATGTTTAAAATCTTCAAGTAGAAAAAACTGGTTTGGAAAGGTAAAACCAAACCCAAAAGTTATCTATTTATTTTTAAAAGAAAAAATTCTCTGTTTGTGCTTGTAAAATGTTATTCTAAAATTAAATCATATACAGCAGAAACACAAGGGCTATTTACAAGCTAAATGTTACCAGAAAGATAAAATCTAATTAATCATCTGTAAATTTCAGTGGCCCATATCTGGTCTTTATTTTCTTATTTGTAATCATTTAACATTTACTCACAGAACTTAACTTTGTAATTTTTCCTGTTATATTTCTTAGTTATATATCTCATCTCTTTTCTAACTGAACAGTCTGGGCTTTCTTAGAGAAACGATATCCTTCACAAATCCTTCAGCAGCAGCTCTATGTCTGTTCAAGTCATAGACTCATAGAATGGCAGAGTTGGAAGGGACCTTTAGTTCTGTAAGAAATCCAGCATTTCAAGAAAAAAATGGAAGTTTGTTTTGCAGATATCCTTCCTGCATATCCATTCAAACTGGAATCCAGAGTTCTTTTGCCTTTAGCACACAACCTTACAAGTAAAAATCTTGTTTGCCAAATGTTCACAAATAGGGTGTTTTCTACAGCTGGACCTCTGTACACAGGTGCTCAGACATACATAACTTACAAATTTGAAAGAGCTTCAAATTTGTCATATTGGGACCCTTTTTTATCAGCTGTCCTTGAATGAACTGGGCTGGCCTACAAAAACAGAACAAAGACATAAGTTAACCATATTGGTAGGTTTCATCCTTTTTTGTGAAAGAAAACTTATCTTTCAGCTGCATTAACCCACCTCAAACAATGAGATCAACACAAATCTTTTTGCCTTACTATGGAGTAAATCAGAGACTATTTCTCTCCAAAGCTTTGAATATTTACTGCCTAGTAACACAGGATGAGCCTAAGGAGGAAAAAAAAAAAGAAAGTAGTTTTTATCTGACTATATAATAACCAAGAGCCTTTTCCCTATCCTGAAAAGTTTTACAAACAACTGTTGCTTATTTGTCTATGGTTTTGAGACCTCATTTTGAAATCAATGCTTTCAAATTTGGTTTGAAGAAGTTTACCAAATCTGGTACTTGAGTTTTAATAGACCAAAAGGATAGGGTATGCATAGATTATAGTAACTAAACAGTATGATATGTCAGGAAGAAGGGAAATATTGAAAGACAAGTATTTTAACAGGATTTAGAGTCCCATTCCCCAGTGAAGTTCTCCTATTACAAACTAGAGCAAAGCTGCAAGAAGCAAAGCTGTGAGCTTTTATTCTGTGGTGAAGATGGTTTAAGAAGTCACATTTCAAGAATTTATTGTAATGAAAAAAAACTACATTTCCCTATCTGCAAGAAAATAAGTTTTTAATTATTTAAGCTAAAATTATTAAGATTAGATATTTTTCTTTAGGAACAGTTTCCATTAAGGGGGAAAGAGACAAACATCCCAAAAAGGATTAAGCAGAGGAATTCAGACTCTGCTGTTGGAAAGGGTTAGTAGCAAGCTAAACAGATCTTGGATGTCAAGTCATTTTCTTTGTCATATTTCATTGCAGTTAGGCTTGGGTAAACTTCAAGTTGAAGTGTGCACATACACATATCCTTCTGTTTATGGAGAGTGTAATAACTCTAGAAGAGCTGACGTATTGTGACAGAGAATAACTAGAGAATTATATAAACAGATTTCACTGCAACTGGGAGCCCTCAAATAAAACTTTTGTGTATCCATGTAGTGCCAACCTCAGTAAAGGCAGGATTTCATAAAACTGAATTTAAAGTCCAAAACAAGGATCTAAGTCCATTTTAATGTGTATTACATAAATCTCAGATGCAAATATTTCATTGCTAATTTGAGTCCAAATGCTCTTAATTAACATCAGAAAAGCTGTAGTTGAAAGGTCATGATTTAAGTGCTTTAGACTACAGAGATGTAGCTTGAAGGAAAAGAGTGTTTTCTGTGTTGCTAAGGGAATCCTTAATGTGCTATGGCACCAGTCATTTTTTGAAAAAGAGGGATTGAAGCAGGAGAAGGTATTGTTTCATAAAAAACATGAAATCATTAAATCAAGGTCTAGAAGATCATTAATCGTATAAAAGTGGGAGACACATTTCAAAGAGTATTTTAGAAGAGTGGTACAATGTTTATTTACGATAATTTTATTTATTTATTTCAGAGGAAAAATTTAGACCTGAACTATTGACTGAGATTGCTTAATGAAAAGGACTAATGATGCTCTGGACAGATCTCACAAGTCCGATGTCAAATCAGTGGAAAGATGCGAACTGTAGACTTCCCACAATATTTTCTTACAAACCCAGAAATCAAGTGAAACATTTTTCACTTCAGATTATTTATAAATCATATCTCAACAAACCTATCAGTCTTATCTGCACAGTTGTGCCATACTTTACAGTAATCTTTGCTCCCAGGGTAATACAAAAATATTTGTGAACTGAAGCCTAAATAGACTGTATGAAGTAGACTGAAATTACTGTTCTTGATCAGAACCAAAAGATACAGAGTTTTTTAACAGCTAAAGTAGAATTGTGAGAATAATTGAATTTTTGGCCAGTTGACCATACTTTATGTCACTTAGTGACACTGAGCTATTAAGTTAATATAGTTAAACTTAATCTCAACCATAACTGCAAATTCAAAATTATGCTTCCTAAATTTTGAAACAAAATATTTTGTCCAGTCTTCAAGAAATTTGCTATTTAAAAAAAAAAAAGCCTGAGGTTATTTAATAGTTTCACTGTCCTACATTGAGTCTTTTGGTTCAAAGATATGTGAAATATCTATAAAAGTATTTGATTATTTGGATGTATTTATCCTGTATTTCACACAAACTTAATTTTCAAGGAATCTTACAATCAAGCACAAAAAAAAAGGTGAAAATTACTACATTGTTTTCAAGTCAAGCAATATCTATAGTTGGACTGATCATAGAACCACAAAATACAAAAATATAAATTAATTTCTAAGCCTTAATTCCAGACGTCAGATGTAACAATTGTTGCATTCACATATTTAGCTTATTCTTCTGACGGATGTTGGCAGTAACATAATAAAAGGCTTGAACTGGAAAAAAAGAAGACTAGTAATAAATGGGAAGTAATAACACTGGAAAGAATACTTACCTTAATAGAGTAATATTAATGATTTGACCTTTTTCTTCTTTGAATCAGACACTTAGGAAGAATATAATATCATAAACAAACTTCCATAGGGACAAACTTCATGATAAATCATCTCTGTTGAGAGTAGCTTACTTGCATTAATATGCATGAATTAACTTAGAATAATTTATCATACGTAAGGCTGTGAATTTAGTGTTTAACTCGACTTTCAGTTTTGGTGCCCAAAGCATTAGACTTTTCATTCTACTAATTCATTCATTCTTTGACGTGTGCTAGATGTTTGCAATAAATGTACTGTTTAAAAGTGTTATAGAAGAGGGAAGAAAACAACATTGTTTAATTCTCATTATTTTTTACTTGTTCCAGGTAGGAATCAGATTGAATCTCAATTTCCCTCTTTTTCAAACAGTTTAGTTTCTCTTCACTTTTAGACACTTACTTATATCAGTAAGAGAATATTTAAAGCTGAGTAAGGCATATTTTGGATGAGCTTACTATAAAGAGCAAAGTATAATACATAAAGACTGCAATTCATGACTGTATTGTTCCTATATTACATTTCTATAATGGCCTTAACTTTAACAGTAATATACCAGCATGTAATGAATAGCACCTTGGTGGTTAAGTCCTGGAACAGAGTAGCTCGCCACAAGCCAATTCCCCAGCTGCTATGTGTCAGTACAGCTTTGTTGAAACCAATGCAAGTACATTAACTTCAGCCAACAATCTGTTCCACCAGCTCATATTCTGATGTATTTGCATCCATATATATACCTCTACCAATACATCACGAATGGCATCAAAAGTAGGGCCTGAGAAGAGTCACAGGTGCAGCTGGCCCAATAGTACATCCCCAGACACAGATAGTCACAGGTGCTTAGGAGAGAAGCGTAAGAAACTGCAGTGCATCACATGAGCATTCTCTTGTAGGGCTCCTGCTTTACAGGGAGCAATTAGGAGTTAACAACCTCATGAGGCAGTTTGCATCCAGCTCATTATACTAGGTGCTCACTGATAGTCCCACCTTTATGACATTTATTAATGTTTTATAAGTCTCTTTCTACTTTTAATAGTTTCTTAGCCAGTTATTTGCCTTTCTGATGTCTCCTCTGATATCTTTAGAGCACCTCATGACACAGCCAGTCTCTTTTTCATCCTCAACCCAGCTGAGCATGTATCACTAAGGTAATACAGGTCTGATTGGTCAAACAAGGCAAATGAAGTGCAGAGTGGATGGAAAGCAATCCTGATTCAAAAGCAATTTATATCCAAATCCATGATATATGTTTAATTTTAAAGAACTAGACACTGCTTGATAGAAATCTTCCTATCTCTCATAGCATCAACAGAACAATGTTAATTTAAACCAGATGGAAAACTAGGCCAGATTGTGTAAAGAGGCTGGTAAGGTGGAAATTTAATATGTAAACAGCCACAAACCTGCAGAATTCTGCAATAAAATTAAATTTGGGTGAAGGATTAGTTGCTTATCTACTAAAGAAAGTTTATTTTTATAGCATACAGAAAACTGTGAATAATTGGAATCAAGATTTTTGCTGCTAACGTAGTGTCAATTTCATGACACTTACCCTAAATGTATTTATTATTGAAGTGCATGAACGACAAGGCTAAACATGTCAAGACAGGTGACCTAGCACCTTAGATTTCGTCTTTGCTTTTCTACAAAAGCTAGACACAGCCAGCCACATATATGAACTAATAACTTGGAGATGAATTTTGATATATTGCAATGATCTTAAGAAGTCATAAACCCTGAAAATCAGGGAATGTAAGAAAAGAAATATTTACCAGTAACCACACTAGTCTTTTTATAAATCAAGAGGTTTCAAAGACACTTTTGGGACCAAGGCACAAGCTAAGCAAGTTCTTAAAGAAATATAGTTTATTCATCAGTCTCTTTTACCCTTTAACTCCTTCAGTTCTTCTGTTATTTCTTCCTCATCTGCTTCCTTCCTTCTTTTTATCTGGATATAAGAAAGAAAAATGGGTAAGATGTGGATTAAATTACAAGACTTTTCTTCTCTATTTATTGCTGTTTCCAAAAAGCAGGACTAGGCCTGCAGCCAGGTAACCAATGCCCCCTTAGTGACTGAAGAATATACAGGAGAGCAATACGTTTTGCTACCCATTATCCTGGCTTTCCTAAGCAGACCTAATTCTCTCTACTCTTAGTTTTCTGCCTTTGCTACTGCTGGGTCTGAGCTATCACTTGTTTTATGACCTGTTAAAGGCCTGACAAATGTTAGGTTAGTAATACTAACTTTCACCTGATGTTCCAGAGATTTCCTTACATTTCCCCAGTTTTGTTGATTGCTGGAAAGTGTGACAGAACAGAGGAGGATCATCTGAGTTTCTGTTGTCCTTACCTAAGACACAGAGATGCATTATGGCACTGGGAGAGGACATGATGCAAAGTCCTTCAGAAAGCCAGGGGATATAACAAAGAGTGTAGAGTATCTTCATTCCCATAGCAAAGAATGCTTATTTTATTCTCCTCACATTGTTTTCGTTTGATTAGTCTGGTATTTTTTTCAACATGATGCCTGTTGGCTAACTGGAATGTTTAGATAACAGCTCTGAGCAGCATCACAGATTTTGCTTTTCTCTATAGTGTTACCTGAATGGCATTGTTTCCAAACCAACCTTAAGTGTATTCTGAAAAAAAAAATCATGCTTGTGAAAGGATGGTACGGGAAGGCGGGGGGGGGGGGGGTGGGAAGAGACAGGATGGGAAGAGAAGCATTGTCAATGGGAAAGTAATAATTCTTCAGATATTTATTTATTAATATGTCTTGGTGTCTTTATGCACTGTCTTATTGCCTATCCCATGGGAAATGCCTTTAGAATTAGCAACAGATTTCTCAAAGCTTAGTAATGAGATAATCATACGCTTCAATTGTGACTAACAAAACTGAGAGTGCTGCAGAAGAGTGCAGATGCCATACAAGAAATCCTTTATGATTTTAAGAAACAACAGCATCTGGAATTTTTGTAGGGATGGTGAAGCACTGATACCCTTCTTGAAGTCTGATGCCCTTTTTTAAAGAATAGGTTTGAATCAAAGATGTTGAAGCACAGACAAGACTTTCCTTCTGTAGTAATAACCATGTGTTACTCTTTTAGAGAAATCAGACTCTTTTTGGTTTAATAATTTTTCTTTGTATTTTAGGACACCAATTAATTAGACCTAGATTTGATAAGGGACCTTCTAAGCACACATTCCTGTCAGTTTGTCCTTCATCACTAGCTCTCAGAGAGCACTCAGCAACCTAATTTCACAATTACAAAAAGTTATTTGTGATGGCACAAAAAGCAGTCTATGTCCTTATTTTGTTAAGATGTATTATTCTCATGGACTTTGCTTACTGGTATTGTTTTTTAAGGAAATTATGAGAAATGGTACAAAGGCAATATAGAGATCTGGTAAAAAAAATCCATAAAACAGGTCTTTCTTTTGGATGCTTTGCACAATTATTACTCTATTGGGGCTAATTCTGGTTGTCTTTTTTTTTTTTTTTTTTTTTGTAAGGCCTCTGTATTGAAGACAACTGCCTGAAATTTGTGGACTCATACTAAAGTTCACAAAACTAAGGAAAGATTAAGTGACAAGACTTGTGTCTGATCAGCATTCCAAGTCTTTTTTTAAACAAATCCAAAATAGTTCACATAACACTAGAAAGTCTATAACACCAATCTGATAATCCTGTATCATAAACTATAGAATGATCCTAAGATTTTTGGCAAGGCAGATACACAGAATACAAAACAGATACAAAAATTATAAAACAAAATTGTCTTTATGGACCATTGAGTTATTTTTCCATTCTCTTTTCCCATGTTTTCATGCCTCATTAGTCCACATAACTATGATATTAAGTCTATGCCCAAGGCCGTAAGAGTGAGCACAAAATAATGAACCTACATCTTGTCAGTGGACAGGACCAGGCAGGAAATCTGTATGAAATGCACTCTATTTAGTATTGTTTTCAACACTTTCTGTTACTGCAATTTATGAAAGAAGCAATCAGTTGATATTAAGTCATGTTCTCTTAGATTAGATATGCAAACTGTACACTCAGTTCTTAGGCTCTCTGCAGATGGCTGTAATGCTGACATTGCCAGACAAGCTAGCATTTTCTGTGCAATATTCTTTTTTTACTAGGTATTTCCAGCTAGACTGAAAAGGGTTGTCTTTTTTTTATTGTAAATGTGCCCTGTGGAAGATCTTTTCTTTTTAAAAAAGAAGGCAAAAAGTGTAGAACACCTCTTGCAATGGTGCACTATACTAAATCCTATTAGCAAAGACCTTACAGGTAGCTATTTGTTTTGGTGTAGTAAATTGGCAAAAGATTCAAGGAAACAATGTGATAGAGGAGAAAATAAGAATGGAATTTTAATTATAAAGAAAAAAATTATGCATATATGATAAAGTAGAGCTACTCAGCTAGGAGAGTTTATTTCTGGACCCTTAACCACAGGGATCAGTTCTGGGGCCAGTCTTGTTCAACATCTTCATCAACGACCTGGATGTGGGGACAGAGTGTACCCTCAGCAAGTTCACTGATGACACCAAACTGGGAGGACTGGCTGATTCAACCCCTATCATTCTGTGATTCTGTGATTTTTTCCAGTGATAACATGGCATAAGACCTTCATGAATGATGTTGCAGATAAATAATGGAAAAGAAATTAGATCCTCTGTGTTTGGAGGGAAATTTTATGATTCTGTGCATATGTGCTCAGTGCTTGTTGTTCTATTCATGCCACTATGACTTTTGTATGCTCATGAAACCTTGAAAGTCTATGAAACCCAAATGAGCACTAACTTGCTTTCTGTAGCTCTCACAAGTTACAAATAACCATAGCATGAACTTAAATGTTACATTTAAATTCAATAAGCTCAAAATCTATCAATGTTAAAAGCATGACAGAAGTGTAATCAAAGATAACATCAATTATTTGTGGAACCTCTAGAGAAACATAGGTTTATATGGATGTAGTGTTTAAAAATAAAACTGTCTCCTCTAAGAAACAGTTGCTAGAGAAAATTGTCCTCCTGTTACTTGAATGAAATTGCAGAACCAATATAGAATATCGGTATTGAATGAAGCAGATTTTCGATAGCAGACCTTTTTCATCTGATTGATCTACATAATAATAATACATAATCTACATTTAAATAGCAGCTATTCTATGAACACGAAATGCACAATTCCACAATCCCCTCCCCAAAAAAAAAAAAAAAGGCAAGTGATCTGTTTTAATTTTTTAAATTTTCTCCATTTATATCTGGGAACAGGAATTACGGGTTATATGAGAGGAGAAACAGGAACTTTCAGGAATAGTGACTTTTCCACATACTGAGACATCTCCAGTGGGAATAGCTTATTGATACAATGAGGACAAATGGAGCAAGACATCTTCCTACAGTGTAAAGTCAGAACAGTAATGATTGGATATAAGATCTTGTAATTTAATACTTTGAAATGACAAACATTTTGAAAGCATGTTTCCAAAATACATCTGCAAAATTCTTTGTCATTTTCTTTTATTCATTGCTTCCACGGGAATCAGGCCATTATGCTTTATGGTTGCTCAACTCAAAGCAGAAACATTTTCCTGCAGAAAGAATTGTAATTTGGTTTTCTTGCAAAAAGCGTAAGCCTGAGCCAATGTGGAAGCATGCCTCCAGCAATGATCCACTAAAACTGTGCACTGCCTCTTTGCAGATGACAGCAGCAGTAAAATCTGATCTGATCTAGTGTTGCTCCAAATGTATTAAGATAGTAGATGAAGTATATTATATTCATGATCAAAGATTACTGTCATTATTACGTATTTTTCAAAACCTATTATTAAGTTATCCATTGCTAAAGTCATGTTTTTTGCATGTGAGCTACACACTATACTACTTGTTGCACAATTAATCTTATTGTTTCAGTGGCACTTCTAGTGTAAAGGAAAAGCTGCAAAAAAGCTCCTCTGATAGAAGCAGACATTTCAATAACGTCACCAGTTATGGTCAGCTACCACTGACCTTTCTGGACACCAAAAAGCGAAATGAGTTTCCATAAGAAACAGAAAATACTTGAAGAAATATCTGTTAGTATACAGGAAAGCAAGTCTGTCAGTGTCTTTAGGAGATCTATGTGCAAGAGCCTACCCTTGAGTTCTTTAGTTATATAGGCTGTTATTTTTAATGAGAATGACAAGCAAAAGTCTGGTCATATCATACAAATAGACTTCTATACATAGAACGTATCATCTGCCTTTCCTTTACCCTAGAAAGATTTGAGTTTTGAGCTGTGCAAGCTGGATGAATGAAAACATACTCTTGTCTCTGGAGTTTACACTGTCCAGATTAAACTGAAGATATTTTCCAAAAACCATGTGTTATGTATTTAAGAAAAGAAGTTCACTTTGGAGTGATAGAGATCTATTTTTTTTTTCCTGGAAGAAGCTCTGTTTAATTTCCATTAAGTAATGAGCTGCTAAAGGATTTGCTGCTATGAGAATCTGAAAAAAAAGACACCTTAAACACACTAAAGCAAAGCATTGTCCTGTGGGACAATTCCATAGTACAAATTGTGCCAGTAGGCATTCCATCACTGAAATATCAACTAGAAACAGCTAAATGCTGAAGATTTGTTCCAGAAACATTCTTGAGAAAATTGTTTTCCTGAAATACATAATCATGCTTATTTTTTTTACATTCCAGTGTTTTTACTGGTTTGGTAGCCTTGACAGGAGGCATGAATCACAAACTTACAAGCAGACAGTATTCCACATTCCTTTTTGTGGAAAAGTCAGGCCCTAATGATTTTTGCAAGATAGACCAAGGGAATATGTAACGTGAACATTTCTTATTTGAGTTGTATTTACATAAAAATGAGAAAACAAAATACTTCTACACTTAGGTAGACATAGACAATGAAGAAGTAGTGTCAAAAAACATGTTCTTTATTCTTTACTTTGATAAGTAATAATTTGTTTTGTAAGAACAATTAGTTTTAATGGAATACTCTGTGATGTATTACATTAGAAAACACCAGTGGAAATGATAGAACAGAGTCAGTGGAGTCAGATGAATTTTACATTGATGAATTGGTCCGCATACTACCCAGATTTTTTCATTCAAAACTTATTCACTGTTCATTTTGATAAGATAACCAATGTCAACCCTTATGAATTTTTTTCTGAGTGCTCAATATTAATGATTCAGTATCTGAGCTGTTTGCACAACTTAGTACCCTGATACTGTTTCCTGAGTGGATAGCCCTCCAGACTAAATTTGTTTGAAACAAACTCTGTCTCACCATTAAATTAATCTTAATTTAAAGTCCAACATTCATGTTCTGCAAACGTGTTGTTACAACAAGCAAATAAAAATGAGCATTTGCTGGAAAAACGGTGAATATTTTCTTCTTAATGTTTTTGTTGCTTTGCTCCTATCATACAGCCTTCTGTAAAATATGCTAACAGTAAAAAAGTAATAAACAACTAACACATATCCATTTATTCAGAAACAGTTTCTCAGGGAAGACTTGAGACTAAGACTTTGCATATGTGCTCAGTTGTATAAGAGGATATGTTTTTTATCTAGCCACCCAAGAAGAGCTCATCTGCAGTTTCTACTTACGAAAAGAAATTTGGCATGGTATCAAGCCATAGCTCCTTACACACACACCTCTCTCTGAAGCCAGATCTATGTGGACCTCAAAGTACTGTTTTTAGGCTTACAGATATGTTGCAAACCTCTTGTGCTGTAACAGCAATCACTGGAACCAACTCCAAACACCAAAACTACACATAATGCTTATCAAGAACTAAGTACACTCCAGTCATACTGGAATCCCACAGATTTCAGTTCATTCTAAACAAATCGAGGTTAGCCGAAGGCTGACCAGAAATAAGTCATACCAGCTTCAGTTTTGAATTTCACTGGAATAACCTTGCCCCCAAGTTATTCAAAGGGAAGACAAGTCTTTTCAGAGGTACAAGGACTCCTCACTGACAGCCTGTCTTTCCACAGCAGAATAGTTTTGGACTTGTTTGGACGATCTGTCAAAAAAAATCCAGATTAAGAGTTCTTCCTCACAAATGCATCAAAAAGAGGATGATAATACACAGACTTCACTTCTGCTTGAAGTGCAAAACTCACCAGTTTGGCTTGTGAGATCTGTATAATGTGAACAGCACTATTAATCTACACATTTACATAAGGATTTTCCTGGGTGAACACCAGGAAAATGTGTTGTGAAGACAGCAGATCAAGTCCTACAGAGATTTGAACAGGTATACAGTTCAGGTCCCCTAATATGACCTCAAGATCTCTGTAGGACAGAAAGACAAGTGTCACTTGTAAAAGGGCTACCTATAAAAGTGCTACAAGTATCGCTCGCACAAAGTCTAGGACTTCATCATTACTTGTCTGTTCTTGCTTGCAACTTCCAGGATTAAACCTGATATAAATACAGGAGACAATCTAGAAGTCAAGATTCTGTTTCTACTTTGAATTAGAGTAAGCAAATTAATCTTCCAGAGGATTAAAAATCTGGGGAAAAACAAAGGGTTTCAAAGTACTATTTTCCCTTAAAGGGAGTATTACAAAGTTAACTAATTAATACTTAGAAATGGTTTAGGATTTCAGGAAACTAAGTGTGTGCCATGGAAATGAAGGATGCAGTGACCCCTTTATAGTGGAAGCTTTGCATTTGGCAAGTCATTGAGAACTTTGGCTTCTGGCCTGTGCTTTGGCATATCTGAAGTGTCATGCGTCCTTATCAACATTTTGTAATTTATAATCACATCTACTTATCACTTCCAGAGAACAGTTACTTTTATCATCTAAAAAATGTCAATTTCCTTACAAGTTACACTTTGTTTCCTATTATTCCATAATATCCTAAATACAGATACCATAGTTTTTTCCTTGCATTTTTTATTTCAGATAGGTAATTCTCCCGTCTCTGCTTAGAAAAAAAATGACTACAGTAATGGTTCTGTTTTCAAACTAAGAACACTCTTGAGTTTTACACTTCATCCTTCGGCTACCATTGTATAGAAAGTACTAGAGGTGACAGCAATGAAAGGAAGCAACCTTTCCGAGCTGTAAACTCCTAGGTGATCTACCTTTGTTTTCTAGAGTAGAAATGTGGTATGAATATTCTAAATTAAGAAACGGCACATTTCATATTTCTGACTACAAGTATGAAACCTAAGTAAGCATTTATAAAATACTTCAAGTTCTTGAACAATAGTAGGACATCACAGTCCATTCCACAATCAGTTTTGGACTGGTCTGCGAACATTTTATATACAGTTAGGTATATATCTGATACCCCTCCATATCAGCACTTCCTTTTTTGAAAATAGTTTGCATATTAAAACAAATATGTAAGTAATATGGAACAAAGCAAAACACCAAACACAAACACCTGTAAATTTTCAGAACTTAACAAGTCTTGCATCCTGGACCCAAGCATTCTCACACTAACTTCCAGTTTGCAGAAAATTTTCTTTATCAGTGAAAAGATGAAAGTAAAAATATGAACCTTGAATACTTAGCATTCATTAGTGTCATGTCTGTAATAGTCTTATATGACCACATTGCTCATCATAAGCCAGATAGAGAAAAATGATCTCAAATGAGAGTGCAAAGTTGAATAGTTAGGTTCCTTATCAAAATGGAAGGACTAATTGAATGGATTTTTCCACTGAGGTCTGTGCTGAGTCCAGGGATATTAAATGTCTTCCACTCTGATCCGTGGCAGATCATAGTCTAGGCTCATTAGATTTAAAGATAAACAAAATATGGTACATCTGGAGAACAAGAATAAGGTTCCATATGGTTGTGATAAACTGAAGCTATGAATGGAAAACTTCAGGTATTTTTCAACTTACATAAGTGCAAGCACCACTCTCAGGAATAATAACCTGCATGGAAGAAAAACGCAGGGAATGGCTGCATAGGAAGAAATTCCAATAGAAAGGGTATAGAAATTGCATTTGACCACAGACCGGACATGAGTTAACAACACCACATTCTGGAATGCAAATAGCATGCAAGTTTGCAGAGTAACTCTTTTGCTCTACTCAGCATTGATAAGGCTTTAGCTGGATGGTTGTGGCTAGGTCAGGGACCACACTTCAAGAAATTTATGAACAAGCCACAGTCAGTCCCATAGATAGCAATAAAAATGATAAACAGTCTATAAAATATGAATCTGGATAAAATATTGGAAAAGTGGGATTTTCAGCCTAAAAGATTGAGAGGAGGACTGATAACAGTCTTTCAGACATGTATAAGGCTACTTGATGTGTCTACAAAAGTTAACAGTCTTTCAGACATGTAGAACGGTATTTGATGTATCTACAAAAGTAACAGGCTAAAATTCAGGAAAGAAGATCTGGATTACACATTCAGAAATATTCTATAATGAAATAGCAGAAGAGTTTGACTGAGGTATTATGTACCCTTACTGAAGACTTCAAGGCAGGCTGACAAGTGCGTGTCATGAAGGACTAAAAAGTTGTTGCTTTTGCCTTGGATTAGAAGACTTCATGTTCTATCAAGTCTTATGATCCTGTAGTTTCAGTTTGCTCCTTATCCTGCTTAACTCAAAGTGCTAAAGCTCATGACATACACCACACTGAGAAATACATGTTATTTTGATGGAGCCAGTCCATCTTTCTTCTTTTCTACCTTCTACTTTCACTTCTTACTGAAGGCAAAAGACAAATTACCATTGTTCTCATTCAAAACAATTGTTTTACTGAAATGCTAGATTCTCTGTGATGATCTAGAAACTTCAAGCGACAAGGCTATAAGACATGAACATTGTGGTCCCTATTCAGATAAACAATGAATGCCAAGAAGAACCAAACACATACTTGCTGTTTAAGGAAGTGTGTCAGTATCTGGCAGCTTGTTCAGAAGGCTCATTATCTTGTAGGACTGAGCCATCAATGTTGTTCAGGAGACTAAGCTGTATATATTTCATTCAGACCAATAGAAAACAGAAAATTAAATTCTGAACGCTGTCATAAATACCTCCAAAACGTTGCTTGTTGTTTAATTTACAGTTTCAAACAATTGTTGCATCTCAAACTGAAAAAACAGAAATTATGCAAGCAACCACAGGAACTATGACAGACATTTTCTTGTATTGCCAACAATGGCATTAATCCTTCTTAAAGATGACTAGAAAAGTAAGAGTGTAGGGAAAAATGTCTCATTTTTTTTCAGAAACAGCCCAAGTGTTATATTAAGTTCTCATCCACAGATCATTTGAAGGTATTGTAGAGAGTAGCTGAAAGGCATAAACTGTACTGTAATTACAAGTCAAACAATGCCAAGCCAACATGGGCATTGTTCAAGAAGTCATGTTGAATAATGTTCCAAGTGCACAATGTGGAAAGAGTGTTTGCCAACAATTTTGTGAAAAATTATCTCAGTATTTTATTTTACTTCAACATTAACATTGTTTTTTTAAAAAATGTCTGCCAGTTACATAAGGGCTGGCTGCAGTCAGGTGTGAAACAGTGATGAAAAATGATAAATGCCAAGCCCTGAGTGTTGTGTCATTAATATTTATGACACTGTGAAGAGTGAAATGCCACTTTGTGTGTGGGTTGGGATGGTGGAAGAGAGGGATTCTAAAGGAGAGGAGGTATGCTAAAGGGTCAAGGCATCTTGACAGGAAACAAAGCCCTTTGCAGACACAGGGTAATAATAATTAGTCTAATGTTTGGATAGTTACACTTTATGCAATCTCTGATTTTCATGGCATAAAATTGTAAAAACTAACTATCCTGTCAAGCTGCCAAGTGGAATGCATTTGGATAGGTATTTGGAACCCAAATATAATTTTTAACCATCATCTATTATTTTGGGCAGATTGCCTAAAGTGAACTGAACCTCAAATATTTATTCCAAACCAGCCTGCTCCTCCTGAAATTATGTAATTATGTTGTAATTTCAGACAGACAATGTGTTTTGTTTAACATAATGCTATAACTCCTACCAGTGCCTGCTTAAGTTCCAAAGTAACTGATCTCCTCTCCAGATAGTGGGCAAGAACTGTGTGCTGCCAGTGAGAACTGCCCTAGACCCTTCCCAGGTCACAGGAGGCATTTGCACATCTAGGACTTTCATAAGCTTTGGGGTTTGTTAGCTTACTAAATTTAGTATTTAGTTTCCTCCAAAATGAAACACGGTTAGTGTAATCTGTCCTGGAATGACAACGCTCTGCACTTTGTTACACGGACCCAGCGAGTCACTTTCATACTTTTATACCATTCACACAAGATTTGCATGAACTATGTAGCCAGTCCTCATCTCTCTGTTTTTATTTGCAAATTGTCTCCTTCTCTTGACATAAATAGTCTGGTTTATGTCATAACTTAATTCTTACAAACCGCTGTGTTTTTTCAACTTATGTCGTTATGTCAAAAAAATAAATGAAGTGCATTACATACATCATATTTTTCATGCAAATGTCTGGCACGTGTGTTGCTTACATAAAAATACAGCATTGTTTAAAAAAGAGAAAAAATTAGAGGGAGACAGTATAAGATATGCACTTTTTAAAAGCAGCAATTCCTTGGAGATTAATTTTTTTCAAATGATGGTATTTCATCAGCTACAGAGTAAAATTTGCTTTTCAAAATGCAGAGAACTGTCATATGGAATCAAATTTAAAATTTTCTACAAAGGAATCCTTATATTTGTAACACTAAAATATGCAATGAAATCATATTGGAATTAATTGTTGAAAAAATTATGTAATATGTGCTAATATTAACTTGGTAGCATACTCTGTTATCCAGGAAATACATTAACTTTGAAGTCACTGTCTCCTGTTTGTAGTCAGAGAAGGTCAAAGCTGTGGTTCATGGAATCTAGAAACTTTTAAGGCAAGGATGAATGAACTCCCAGGGCATGTTTTCTTAAATTATGTTAAAGTTGTTCTGTAACTATATCCATTTAGAGTAACATCCAGAAGTTAACAATGGATGATTGTACTTTGGACTACACAACCAGCCCTGAAATAACAAAGAGGTTACTTTCTCACTAACTTCAAACTGATAAGTAATGACCATGGAGAAACTCCTCCTAATGAAGACTAACAAAATTTTCATTAGTAGGGAATTTCTTACATGGAGATTAGCATGCAGTGTTTGGATGCTGTGGCAGCAGAGATCAGGGGTACTCAGAAGGCATCTAAGCATCACATTACATATCACAGTACTGTTGGCACTTTAGAGCAGGGACCTCCCTCTGGTCCCGGTGTTTGGAATATGAATGGCATAGGAGGAAACTACAATAAGGAGCAGCAGTAGGTGTGCCAGCTTCCTGTGGCACAAGCCAGGTACTACAGAGACATGGTGCCTGGAAATGACAGAGTGGCTGCAGATAACCAAGATATAGAGGATAGGTAGATGATGTTTACCTATACATGTGCTGAAGTCGCTATATATGCCATCAAAATAGTCAGAAGCCAGTCTAGACATATTACTGTTTCTATAAGTTATTTTTTATCATACATTATTTGCACTAACCAACAAATGAATATAATTTTCAGTTATTTTATCCATTGAGTTTTCTTAGATGTCTCTGATATTCCTTATCATTTTCTTCAGTCCTGACTAACCTAATAGGTTGCTAGAATCTATTCACTTTGAGGATTCACTACTTTGTTTACAACTATTGTTTCATTCAATTTGTCACAAATAAATTTAAGATTCACTTGTTCCTAGGTTGCCTCCAAAAGGTTTATACACTTTGGCCCATGCTAATATTTAGCTCATCAGATTGTCTTTCTTGCTAATTTTAACAAAACACAACTGAATTATTCCGTAACCCTGCAATGTGCCTTTGTGCTTTATTACAATACAAAAGAACCAGCACCTTCAGAAGTACTCATTAACATTGTGTGTCTCCCTTTGGAGTGCCCAACTTGGATCAGATTGATCATCATCCAGACTGACAGACATTGGAACCCTAAGTGTTGTCAAAGGAAAGTGTAGAACTCCACCATTCCCAAAAATAAGAAACCATCCACCTCAAATTGAGATCACAAAATCTGTGAACAGTAACTTTAATAGATACTTCTCACAACATGATCCTGCTTTTCAGTGCCCATGTTTAATAAATGCATATCACCAGAGCCTCACTTCACAAAGTGCATTTATTTGTGCACTATGCACAAAGACTATATTTATATGCACAAAGACTATATTTACATGCACACTCAATGTTTGTGTTTCCCTTTTATAAACTCATATGTTGGTTCTTTAAATCTGACTTTGACTATTTTACATTTGCCAGCCCCATGTTAGGGTCTATATTAATAAATTTTAAAATGCCGGTTGCCATTTCAAAGAAATCTTTTTTGATTAAATAAAAAAACCTCTGATAATTCTAGGATGGCTATGTTCAAGGCACGCTTAGGATCCAGGCTGGCTAGTGGGCTCGCCCAATACTTTTATACTGCAGCATTAAGTTCAAGAGAAAGTTGTCCAGCACCTTGAAGAGTTTCGTTTTCAGAGTGTTTTCTACTGAGCACTGAGACTATCTTACCTCTCTTCACTACCTCTCAGCAATGTATCTATTTGTGTTTCAATAAGATTATCATGTATTTGTATTACTGCATTCACATAATCACATCAATCAAGTGACCATTTTAGATATGGCTCTTGGCATGTGGTCAGTTTTCTGAAAAGAGGGGAAGGTCTTTGATTTCAGGCATCCAAGAGGGTTACTGGAGAGTGATCCTAAAGATGCTGATCACTGCCTTCAATTGAACTGATGATCAGGATATCTCAAAAAGCAAGTGTTTAGGTGAAGAGTTCAGCTAATAAGGTCCCTGACTCCGAAGTGACCCTTCTGGGAGGTACTGAGACCCTCCAGCTGCCCTGGAAGTTAATAGGGGTTGAGGGTGCTCAGTATTTTGCATAGCCCAGCTATAAACACATTACACTTAACTGCATAATCTCAAGGATAAGACAACATCTGTCACTCAAAATCAGCAAACACCATCTGGTTTTGTATCACTATATTCCTACTTACTTGAACAAGTGAAGCTTAAGTGACACACAGCATTGCTTCAAAGAAAAAACAAAATGTATTTACACTTGCTATTTTGCCCTTTTGCACATTTGGAACAGCTAAAATGAAAGACTTTTCCTACAAAGCTGTCATTAGAATAATTTGTTATTTGGGATTTCTCTGCTATGATCTCAGAATTACACCATTTTTATCTAACCAATTTGTGGAAGATATTCAAACTAGTTACAAAATAACACAACTCTCATTACTCTTGACCTTAGATAGAAGCCTATTTCTTTTTCAAAGATAAAGTCAAGAGTCCTTCTTGATCATTTCGGCTTTCGTCCCAAAGAATGGCTGGTCCAGCCTTCTGCTTCACTTTGCTGGTACTAAAACAAAGGAACGGCAAAAGCAATACAGTATCAGTCCAAAAATCTTTTCTGTAAGACTAAACTAGACCTCTGGAATTTCACCAAAACAAATTTGCAGTTAAATTGGTTTGAACAATTTGTACTGTTTGTAATTAGTAATGATTTCTTATTAATATTTTTAATGTGCAGAGGAACATTAAATTATACTTTGCTCGATATGGTGTCAATTTCTAAAGGTGTCCAAATTATCTGACTTGATACTTGTTCCTCTTCTGGGTTTCAGTTATGGCTGTTTCTTCTGTCATTTCATTAAACAGAGTGCAAAGCATGTGCCCTGGTCTACAGGAGGAAATGGTTCTTTAGGAAGTTTTAGGAAATCCATCATTTAAATCACAACTACAATGTACTCTAAACAGTTGATGTTATGCTTTCCAAATTTAGTCCTCAAGGGACTGAGCACCCCCAGAACAGTACTTGCCTTGAAAATCAAATTTAGGGACTAGCAGTAGAAAAAGATTCTCAAGTAGGCCAAATGAACCAAATATAAACACAGCTCTGAGAACTAAGAGGAAATTAATGGAGAACTAGAACAGCTTATATAAATCTAGAGAGGTAAAAATATGTTTATTTGGAATCTTGGAATTCAAAGTCAATTTGTATCTAGTGCTTGGTTGAACTTTCCAGCTCACGTTTTACAATGTAATTTTCTATAAAATTTGTACATTTTATTATAATTCATATAAACAATCTTTCTGTTTCCCTAAATATGTACAGAGACAAGATCTGTAGGTCGGTTTTTGTACACACTTGACCTTCAAAGAATAAAACATTTTATTTGAAATGCCTGCAAACTCATAGATGAAGTTACAGCTCTAAAAAACTAGTATTTCTGAAGCTCACAAACTCTTCATCTACCCAGCTGAATTCCACACTTGCATCTCTATTCTCACCATAAAACTGAAAAGTGATCTCTGAGGGTAATGTTTAATATTTATTATACGTCTTACAATAGCACTTAAGAACCTGAATGACTTGTTGCCACAGTATTTAGAACGGTGCAATATCTGTAATATGAAGCTGTCTTGTAGATTTAAGTTTTTAGCTCCTAACAGACTAGAGGTTGGAGGAGAAATAAACTCCGAGACTAAATTTTAGAAACTAGCTCTACTGACTTTCAGTCCAGTGCATTACACAACATAATATGTCAACTCTTAAAGTATCATGAAAACTGTAGAGGCCTTGTTAGGCCCCTTGATGGGCCTAACATCTTGTGATGTTAGGCCCATCAGGGAACAAAAGACCACGATTAGCCTCAAGTACCGAAGACTTAAGGATTGCGAAAGGGCAGGGAGAGCTTAATTGCCGCTTAAGGTGCAGGACAAAACAGACCAGGCTGCTCGGCTTGGGGAAGAAAACAGAAAATAATTTAATACCAACTAAAATATAAAACTCCAAAACAGAACCAAAACAAAACAACACAGAATGGTACAAAGATGAAGAGTCTGACCAGCCCTTTAAGACCACCTGCTCCCCACTCCTCCCCTCTTCC
>WBNH01001328.1:290751-309646 GCA_013401255.1 Urocolius indicus
CTTACACCTCCTGCCTGGCACCTCAAATTCCCGTCCCTAAATAGTGATCGCAGAGGCGCCAGATTGGCCCAGCTGGGCCGGGGGGTGGGTCTGAACCCAGGAGTCGGGGGAGAGTGTAAAAAACTTTTACCGGGTCTTCACTGCAACCCGCTCCCCCTGTTACCAAGCAAAAGCAACTCCTTGCTAAACCACGACAGGCCTTTAAAGTGAGCCTCACATACTTGTGTGTCCTTCTTTAAAACTCTCTTCTGAGTCACTAAAACAAATCATTGTATCTCCTTGCAAGTTGAAAATAAGAATTTGTGAAAATCTCCCATATGCACATCTGGAATAGTCTCAAATATTTTGCTGCCATGAGAGCTAGCCTTCAAACACAGACACTGCAATGTTTTTCTGGTTTTATCTGCACAGACATAATTGAGCTAGTTCTGACCACACTACCTCAGCTGCAGAAAACAGGATCCTTATTAGTGCTGACATTAGCGCAAGCTTATTTATCTCACTCTTCCTCTGCTGTATTACCACAATGCTTCTCAGAATGCCTTCTCAGCATTAAATTAAATTGTAAATTACATTGTAAATTAAATTGGTTTTTTTTCTGGCTATGTTTGGTTTCAGATAAGCCTTACTTGTCAAGAATACTGCACCATAAGGCCTTGAAAAAGAAGACATAGGGAGAAGCCTCTTGTCTTCTTTTGGCTGCAAATCAAGTGGATGAATATGTTTCTATCATGATCACATGTCTAGATTACCATCTCCTTACATTTTTTGACATAATTCACAGGTAGTTAAATCCTTAAGACGGATATTTCAAAATAATCCAGGTTAGTTTAAGTATTACTAAGAGTATACTGAATTGCGCTTTTTTTTCCTCCTCTAAATGAATGGCCTTTAGCACAAATTTCATGAATAGTTGTGGCACCATGTTTTAGAGATCAGTAACCTCTGCTGGAGGAAGGGCAAGTCTCAATGAGAAACTTTAGCTAATCTGCACTGTGGAGGCATTAACCTTATCAGTCTGGTTAGCTGGAGCCTGAACAGGACCCAGATCAGCAGCCACACTGGACTGGCTGACAGAAAAAAATCCTGCATCTGGGACGTGAAATGAGTCAGGAAAGTGTTATCCACAACACTGCAGGTAAAAAGGACTATTCTCAAGAACAATTTAAGGTGATTAGTATTGATCATGTTGAACACTTTGGTTCAACCCAACACCTTCTGCTCTGAATTATTCCTGTGATTATCCCAATTTTTCACAGGAAATTTTAACATAAAGCCCCTGATCAGGCCAAAGAAAACATTGTGACAAAGAAAAGCATAACGAGCCTTCTTTTCCACAAGGAATATGGCCTGCCATACTACAGAAAGCCCTCAGCATACTGAAGGAAACAATACTAAGGCACTCTGACTTGTTTTGTTCTCTGGTAAAGTATCAGTGGAGTTTACCATTTCCTTATTTAAAGGGCAGAAATCTAGTTGACATACAAGGTGGCCACAATTTGTCTCAAGAGATTACCATTTGTCAAAATGCCTGACCACTGTAGATAATTCCCATCAATCCTCCATAATCACAGTCATAGATAAAGATTATTAAATAATGGCAATTATTCTATTAGCTAGAGTTGACATAACAAAAGCTAAACACTACCTGCTTTACCTTGCTAAACAATGTACCTGTCAGTATACACCAGCACTTGCCACCATATGCTGAATCTGTGCCACATTGGGCTTTTAAGTGGGTACTTTTGAATGAATTTTTTTTCCTGAAAACTTTTTCTCAATACTTAATGTTAGTATGCAAAAACTTTTGATTTATATATGAATTTTTCCAGACTGGTTGGATAAAAGACTTAAGGAGACTTTCAGGGATCACATACTATTGTATCGACTCATTAGCAGAGATTTGGGTCATGAAATAACAGCCTCTCTTCTCCTGCCATTTATAACTGAATAATACAGACCAAACCTCTTTCTTTCTTTCTCTGATCTCCCTTTCAATGTTTTAGACTGGTCACCTCAGAGAATTGCCTGGTGTCATCTACAATACAGGAAATTTCAAAAGAAGACCAAATTCTTTCCTGTACAAACTGTAGTTGGACGGTAAATCAAATTGTCCTGGCTGCAAATGTCAAAGCAGGCAGTGCAATTCTTCTTACTTCAGTAAATGAGATAAATTCATGTTTGACAGTTTCCTGATTCCTAGGTCTTCTCTTAGAAAAGATAAATTGGCAACTTTTTCCACTTCCAATCACTAACACACTTTTCTATATCGAATAACTTGATAAATGGAAAAACAATGATACAAAATCAGAGATCAATGCCTTAGTGTAGAAGGCAAGCAAAATGTAACCTATGACAAAGTAGATCCCATGTATTTATAGTGTACCTTTCGGGCAAATTCATTAACATGATAATGGCAGGCTGGTGTTTTAAGCCTATGTTTAGTGCATTTCTGCATATGGGATTCTGAACATTTATTGTGAATTGACCACATCATTCTTCTCAGTAATACTTGACATGATGTAGCACATCTTATTTCTCCGATCTAAACATTTTTGTAAATATTAATGAAGGAAAGTTCACAATGCCTTAGTAAATGAAATTAATTTAAATATTGTAGATCTGCCTTGTAGCTGAACTAATCTGAGACAAAGATAATGAAGTAATTTAAATTATTGCTCTTGTTATATCATGAACCATTTTGGTCAGGGAATGTTTTTTAACTATTCATGTCCAGAAGAACATTAATAATTTGTTACAACAAATAATCAGTTATAACAAAAAGAATCCTAGATTGTGACAGTGGTAGAAATCGAGCTGAGAAATTCAGCTTCTTTGCTATATTAAGTCCCTAAAAATTAGCCAATTAGACAAAAATACCAGAAAAAAAAATCAGAAGGAAAGAAAACTAAACCCCTACTTCTATACGGGAAGAAATTGTGCTACTGGAAGCCCTGTTTGTGAAACAGAACTTGAGCCACTAAGGCACTAAGTGTCCTTATCCACTTCATAGATCCAGCTTTCCACCCATCTTTTCACAGGTATTTCATTGCTGATCTCTGCACTGCAGTCATAGATTAATTCGTGAGATAGAAATTGTTCATTTCCATGAAGGAGCCAGTTCAAACAGAGGATCAGGCTGAGTTAGACTGGTGCGCTCCCAGCCCGTGTTAAGCCCCAAACATCACGTACCTCGGGCTGTGGCTGAGCATCACCTCACACTACCTTGGCAGCACCACTGTCAGTACAGAGCTGAGGGTCAGTGCTCAGCACCATCTGCCCCTGCTGGCTGCACATCCCCCCATCCCATACACACACATGGTAGCTCACACTTGGACTCTAACACCAGCACCAGCAGCTGCAGACATTCAGGGTGCAGCACTTACATGGGGCCACCAGCTCTCTGTTACAGCAGGGCTGAATGTGTGTGCATGCCTCTACCAAAAAGTAACAGACACAAAATAGCAAAGACTGTTTTTTGTCTCCAAACTGAGTGCCTGTTGTTTTTTCACGAGTCCATCTGTGTCTTCCCAAGCCACGGATGTGCGGAGATATCTGCGTCACTTTGAGAAAAGCATATGTGTTTGCTTCTAACAGGAAGCTGGAGCTGCCAAGAAATAATTGTCAAGACCCTTTGTCGTTTTCTTTTTATATCTGTTATTTCTGAGCAAAAATGACCTGAATCTCCTTTTCATAACAATGTAGACCTAAGTTAAACTCGCAGAGTTATGGAGAATAAGGTCTTGAAAGTATCAAAAGAGATATTCTGTAATCCAGAGGATATCTATTTACTTCATTTGACCATACAAATGACCTACAGCTACACTGAGCTCTTACTGAACATCACAGTACTTCCTGTGTGGCAGCAAAGTTCATAGGGCTGACCTGGCTCATCCAGAGCCAGACAGATATTCAGTAGGGTGTACAGTACTAAGTATTCCCATGACTTCACTGGAGACAGAGATCATTGTTCATCATCATGTGTTCATCATCAACAAGATCATTGTTGTAAACTATTGTGGTATAGAAGCAGTAAAAAAATGCTATTTTAGAAAAAAAGCTGAATCTGGCAGTGTAAAGAAACATAGTAACATCTTTTAAAGTAAAATTGCCAAGGTGAAATAAACATATTATCATAGTCAGATTTGATGCTTCCTTACCATTCTGATAGAAATAACACTTCAGGTGCAAATCTCCCTAAGAGGACAAAATGTTATTTTGAATAAGCTTCTACTTTTCACTGTCTTGACACAAATCTAGATAAACTCTAGTGAAATGAGTCACTCAAAACATACAGTACAGGGTAAAGAGAAGAATTTGACCCACTGCATAAAGAATGACTGTACTGCTCAGATTTATTTAGTTTTGCAGTAGCAATAAGAATATGACAGAGAAGCAAAGATGAATCTAGGTATCACTACAGCTATTTCTTATTCTAAGCCTATGATATTCCTACTGATTTACTGCATTTGACAGATGGACACAAATCTATGCCTCATATCCTGTCATTATTCCAGAAATACAAAACAAGGAACCACACCTTGCCATAAAATATTTGTCTTTCACAATTAATCCTTTTTTCATCATTACAATTAATTTCTTTTTTTTTCAAGGCATCTAATAAGTAAAGGCAAAACCTTTTGCTTCACCTCTGCAAAAGATGTAGGACTTTCCTGAGGGAAAGCAAGTCAAACAACGACAACACTGTTCATGAAAAAGACAGATCTGTCATGACTTACCCTTTATAGGGTATGAGGGCCATTTTTTCATAAGCTCTGATGATGACAAGCTCTGGAAAGAAATCACAATCTCTTAGCAAAATTTTGCAGATTTATTCTTAAAATACAATACTTCTTCATTATTTACCATTTCTCTTCAGAGATGTATTTTGGAAGCTACAGCTCAGCCTTAACTAGCAAAGGGACATACACACAAGGGAATTGTAGCATGAAATATTCAAAATGAAAGAGATGAGAATAAAAAGTAAACAAAATTTAAATGTTTTTGCTTTTGAAGATCAGATTATCTTTTTCATCACATATTTAAAACCTGATTTACATTTCCCAATGTAAGAACTTCTGGCACAGTACCTGAAAATACAGATATATGTGAATACAGTATTACTTTATAAATATTGGTGTTTATCTTCAGAAGCTTCCAGATTAGTAAGCGAAATCACAGGTTTATCCATCAAATGCAAATCTATAACACCTTAGTAGCAGAATTACATAGTGATTTGGAATTAATCTAGACAGCGATCTGGTTGAAATAAATCTTCTTGCAGGAGCATCCTTGGTTTTCAAAAGACCTCCATCTTAAAATCACATTATCAAGACACTAGAAAGTTAGGGGAACTGACAGACTTCCTCAGAGCAAGTCCTGTCTCTGGACACTACCATCATTTTCATCCCAGACATGAGTACCCTGTGGGAGTCATATAAACTTTCCTTGAAGGCCACAACTTTTTCTTCAGAATGGCTCAGACTGTTCTGAGCTGCAGGTATTTTGAAAACAAAACTAAGTTTCCATACAAGGTTAAAAATACTGAGTCCTCTTCTGCTGCAGGAGCTGAACATTGCTACGCTATCAATACAGTCAGTATATTTTTCAGGAACAAAATATAAACACAGAGTTAGAACACTTAATATAAGTTTGCTAAGTACTTTTGCTTCCTTTCTTGGTCATGGTTATGAGAAAATGTTTGTTTAAATGTGGAGGAAAACTAATAGATTCCCCAGACTTTCCTCATTTGCCAGCAAATACAGCACTTACTGTCCATTGCATAACACATGGGGAAAGGGAAAAATTAGATTCTCTTATTAAAATACTTGTCTGTCACTAGCTTGTTTTTATCTTTTCCTATAAATGCACACTTAGGGCCACGTGAATTTTCACTGACTTCTATAGGATAGGTTTAGTCCTCAGGAATATTGAGAAAGGTCTTTGGTCTATTTCCATGCTCTCCTGTACTGGCATTAATTTGAATCAACTATCCTACAACTCCAACAGCAATGCTGAGGAGGACCAGCAAGATGGCAGCATTCTGCTGAACTGCCCTGAGAGTAAAAGATCTTGATGTGAAGGTTTATTTCACCACAGCAAAGGTGTGGTATTGAGGAAACGGATGCTACCGCAGCCACACACATCTGCTAGGCTGCTGAGATGCCCAGCTGCAGTAATGAATTAGACAATCAGAAGTTGAAGAGAGCCAAGCATAGCAAATGGGTTAAACTACTACTACTTAGGAGAACATGCACTGAAGTAAATCACATGTATGTGATACCTCAAGCTTTCTTCTTTCAATGAAATCTCCTAGTTAGTAGGAACTAAGACCACTGCCCATCTAAAGGCTGCTTAGCACAAAGTGAGAAGGAAGGGTTTTTTTCTCCAGTCGCCTTCCAGTAGATCATGTGAACAAAAGAAATCATTACTACTTTCACTATGGGCCTAAGGGAACCAATGTGAACAGGCAGAATCACATCTAGGACAAGGAAATATGTCACCATTCAGGCACATCAAAAGGCTCTTTGAAGAGCAAGCCGTGCACTGTGCTGTGGATAAGGACCTCAGCTTTAACACATCAAAATGCTCACGTACAAATAAAGCAGAAAAGGTTTTTTGCCTTAATTTCTAAGACATGTAAGTTTCAAGAAGGAATTTGAATTCAACATGCATATATAATTTCCTACCAGATCCTCAGAGATGAACTTTATAGTATCTGATAAAGACAACAGTAAGACAAGTTTATGTACTAATTTCACGTCTCTTTTCTTTGAATTTCTGTCTCATGTCTGTGTGTCAAATATCTGCGAATTATTCTGCCAAAACTCTGGAAGCTGATTAGCAACCACCAAGCATGAGTGAAAGCATCTGTACTCCAGTTAGCACAGCTGTATGACTGAGGCTGCTTGTCTGCCTTAAGAGCACACACCATGCCAGCTGTTTGACAGGATGAATTGGAAGGAGGATTGATGAGAGGCTCTCTGAGAAGGGCCATAGCACACTTCAAACACATTTTTTTCCTTTAATTCCCCTGCTTTTATGCACTGCTCATATTGCTTCAGTTATTTTGTTTCTTTAATCTGATGAACATCAATAAATCAGCAAGTTCTCCTCCCAGCACTGATTTTTACGATAATTTCTTTAGGCAGTGAGCTTACAGTCTGCTACTTTGCCAAGGTCAGATAGCTCTGATTATGAAGCCACCATCCTGCATTATCACCCAAGGATTTATGTAGAAAGTTTCGACTTCACTTTGTAGTCAGTGAAAATCAACAAGGTTTGTAGCATATCAGCTTTCTTGTAATGTCATGTACTGAAGGGAACATTGCTGTTGATTACACAAATGTTTTTACCTTTAATGGCTTTATTTAAAGAGTTCATTTTCATTGTGTTGTGCTTAGCTCTCTGCTAATCTGCAAGGCCAAGGAAAAAAACACCAGTTTATATATTTCTCATTTTTTTAATAACCTGAACCCAAATTGCCTGTTATGATAAGAAAGAATGCAAATATAAAGAAAAGCTTTTCTCATCCTTTTGAAGGCCTTTTCTTCTGTGTTTACAGCTCTTTTATTTGAACTTCATGAACCATTGTGAGGGTAGAGTTGGCATGAACAGTACACTGAGAGAATTTCAGGCCTGTAACAGATTTGCTTTCTCTGAATTAGATTCTTGATTAAATAAAACACATTTTGACAGGCTCCAAGTTGTTTTTTAAAGGTCAAGACATTCATCCAGAGAAGAGAAATAACACAAAGTACAAAACACAAAGGCCTGGTCCATGTCCCAAGGACCTTTACTAAGCAGCACAGCTCTGTAAGCAGTATACAGTGAGATCAAAAGAACAGCAAGAAACCAGAACCACCAGTGTGTATGATCAGATAATGATAGCTCTCTACTGCTATTAACTTGTGTTTCTAAATGCTATGGAAGAAGAGAGAGATTTGAATAGGAGGATATTACTCATGCACTAGCATAAGGTACTTTCAAGCACTACTAGTAAGACTGCAAATAAAAAGAATATGGTTAACTGTGGTGAGAACACTACAGATACCAGAAGAGAACTCCACCTTTGACCTGGAAGCTGGGAGGGTATTTATAGGGTCTTGGGCAATATGCAGAGCGACATTTATCTGATTCCTTCCAAAAAGAAACTAAAAATAGGAGAGAAAATGAAGTAGCAGGTTTTTCAAAGTAGTAAGAAATGTTTAAGCTGGACCTTAGCAGAGTGAAAGAAGCAAGAGAGCAAGTAGATTCCAATCTGAACCAGGAGAGCCATTTGTTCTGGGAGCATTAGAATAAATCCAGCTGCATTTGTCCTATTTTTATTTTGCAACGGTCAGATTTTTAATTGAGTTATGTTAACACCACAGACAGTGAAGAATCTGTGCATGTCAGACCTTACTGTCTAACACCTAGCTGGGACCATATAGAGCTCCAGCTGAACTTCCAGCACTGGCAGGCTGTAAAACTCTCTGCTGCATGGGTAATGTCCTGCCCTGAGATGCTCAGTAACAGCCTGTGTCTCAATGAGGCCATTAACAATGTGTCTCTCTTGTAACCTTTATCTTTCCACCAGATTTGCCTGATACTGACTAGTGGATTTGAAGGATTCTGGACTTAAAGGAGACAGCAGATGTTCAAAGACACAGATAAACACACAAACTGAAAGATGTTTGGTGCTTTTTTGTTTTAATTAACTTGTTGCAAGAGCTTCAGAAATAATTTTATATTACTCTTCATGAGCATAGCTCTTCAGAAACAGCAAGAATCCTGGGGGGCAAAAAAAAAAAAAAGCAAAAAAGAAAACAGTTCTATTTTTGAATAAGGGAGATTGTTTCAACTTGAAGTTTCCTACTGAGATGTAAATGACCAAACTCCTAAAGCTTTGAGCCACTCTGAATTAAAAACAGCCTCAACCTTCAGGGACCACCACAGCAAGTAAGGACTGTTAGCAAATGGAAACAATTGTACTATGCATGTTTCAGCTCAATGCTCAGTGGGGTTGTATGTGTGTTAAAATCTACATTCTACAAGTTTTTATGGCTGCAAAGCACTTGAGAGAACTTGCAGCATTTACTTTCAACTTTACTGACTAGTCTAAGAACAACTTCTATTTCTTCATTTATTGGTTACTAAAAGCACTACAGAACTCTACATTCCATTCATTTTGTTTAAATATATATTTATATCCTTTTCATTATACATTTTCCATTTAAGATAATTCCTACTATGGTGAGCAATAGAATTAGAAGATTACAGCAACTGCAAAATTTGTTTTTCCTAGTAGTAATATTAAACTCCATGCAGCAGTTAAACTCAATATTAGTTCAAATAAAATTAACATCTTTCAAACTCACTAAAAATTCAAAATCATCAAGAAGACTGATTGGGGTTTTTTTTACCTTCTCTTCTCTCCTCAAACTACTTTTAAGTAGTTGAACAAATTCATATTTTTGTTCACAGACACCAAGAAATTAATAGTAAGCCACTAAGCAACTAAATGGAATAACTCCTATAAATCTCTCCTGTAAAACAACAGAAAGATTTTGTGTAAGACAAATGCTGGAAAGATAAATCAATAAACATCTGAAAGACACTTTAAACAGTGGATTGATAGAAGGCATAAATTTATCAAAAGAACTACTCTGGTTGGTTAATTATCAGTAACAGGCTGGGTTTCTTTCACCCTGAAAGAACATCTAGTGACAAATATTTCCTGATTCACTCTGAGTTTTCAGGACCTTAAAGAAAGAACAGAGGAAGAGACATGATTCAGAAGGGAGGCAGTAGCCGTTTTCCAGTAAATATAGAACCCAATTCTGTCAATACAAATTCAATTAGCAGTGATTTCTCCTCACAAAACCCTTAGTCAGCTGTCAAAACAGATTTTGACAGTTATAATGTATTGAAGTCCAGTACTGCAATACTTGTCTATGTATGCTTTTATCTGTTAATATCACTATACTGGCAATGTTTACCATGTGGTCTATGTAGCACAAAGTTCTTATAAAGCATAGAAGGTCCCTCCTCTACATTACTAACAAAAGTAAAACAAACTGACGCATAAAGGCCATACACACAAAAATCCTGCCTTTCAGTCTACTTTGCACCTCTGTCATCTGATCTTGTATGGAAAGGAAGAAAACAGCTGGGGATATATATGTGTTCAGTGCAGGATGAACTGAGAAGCCAGGTCATAGTCTGCAAGCACTCAGCTGTCCTTGCAGGCTGGCCCATGCTGTGTCACATTTCATTTCCTCAAGGGTGCTCATGTGATTATTTGAGCCGTGAGAACACCACAAGAACTTCTATTTCCACGTAACTATTTTACTTGGGAAACAAATAAAATTAAAATAAATTCAATAAGCTCAAATAAAAAAGTAAATGTTTTTTTCGTTGGGTTTCTAAAAAGAGATTAGACTTTGCAGCCGGAAAGCAGGAATGTCAGCCGCAGCCGGTAGCTCGCAAGCAGCTGGAAGGAGTTTTAAGCTCATCAAGAGTCTCCTTAATATTGTTGTTCCAAAATGGAACAGTTTAGCAAAATTATATGTTTATTTCCGTATCACTGTCCTCATGTACCTAGCTTGTTCTGGCAGTTTTGTTCTCACACAGTTTGATTCTCTCCTGGTCTAAAATCTATGCTGAAGGTCTTAAAAAGTAAGATGCCACAGCAGCTAACATGGAGGTAGCCATGCTTGGCTGTGGAGCACTTATATACATCACTGCTAGCATTTTAAATCCCAAGGTATTGAATTCACAGAGCCACCTACATCCATACCATTTAGGCATTAAATCCCTGTTGTACTCCAGAACTTTTTATTGCTGAACTCCCTCAGTAACGAGCTTGGCCCTGTTTGGGGATGAGCTAGCCACCTGTTTTCATAGAATCATAGAATGGTAGGGATTGGAAGGGACTTTTGAGATTATCTAGTCCAACCCCCCTGCAGAAGCAGGTCTCCCTAGATCGGGTCACATAGGAACATGTCCAGGGCTGAGTGTCTCCTTCAGGATGAGTGCATAGGCCAGCAGTGAGGTACATGCTGTTTTCAGATGCTCACATTATCCATTTGGGAGCAAAGACACCCAATCAAGTTTGCCACACTTGAGAATCTGGCAATGTCTCTTGCAGCCCACAACACATTGTCATAACTCATTCTCTCTCATAGGATATGGTTATAAGCTGCCTGAAGTAGCTGTGTGACTCTCATGGCTACAGAGAGCACAGATAGATTAAAAACCAGCTTCCCAGTGGTTTAGAAGACTAGACACAACACTAAAAACAAGTGACCCATTTGATGTAATTTAATTATGGCAGAAACTTTTTCTATAGTCTAAGCCAAATCACATAATGTTTCTACTTTGTTATAGCCATCTGTAGTTTAAGTCTGTTCTCACTGCTCTAATGGGGGGTCACTGATTAATAGAAAAGCTTTTAAGAGACACAAGTGGTATTTGGATTCCAACAAAAATTGTTTTATTTTGTCATTTGTACTGTTTTACAGCAGCACAAGAAGATGCAGCTATGCTAAAGGCTGCAGAAACACATGGCTGTGGACAACCCCTGACTCAGAAACCTAATGGTGTGCAACCTGCCAGTGATGAAATGTAAGTAGCAATTTCAGAAACAGAGCACCAAGTGTGAAAAGATACGTGGCTATGACAATCTGGACCTGTTATCTTGTGGATCACTCACTGTTTTCCTGAGAAATACAGCTTCATTTCTTCAGGAAGGCAGGGGATGCTGACCCTAAGCTATTTGACAGGAGGATCTAAAGATCCATTTCACTGATTTGCTTTAATACTTTTCTTCTTTTATTTACAAGACAGAAACTAGTTATCTAGTTTTGGCAACTGGTAAAGATTTGAAGGCTCCAGGTTCTCAAGTCAGTCAATGGTTAAAAAAAACCAGAGATGAGGTAGCATGAATAGCCATTATGGGGAATACCTCTTCATGAGATTGCAGCTGATTTGGAATCAACAATGGTACGTTGGGAACACATTCATTCAGACTCTCTTGGCTGAACAAATGTCCACACCACAGATGTCTTGAGAGACAGGTATGAAAATTGAAAGAGAAAATAGAAGGATCCTGAGCATGCAAAAAAAAAAAAAAAAAAAAATTAACTGGGATCCAGAAACAGACACGCACTCAGGTGTAACGGCTTCTTTTCAATTTGACTGTTTTCACACGTTTTGTTCTTGAGTATATTGAAAATGGCGTACAAGGCCAATATGTTAATTTAGCAGTACAGCAGTTAGCCTTAGTTACAAACTAATCTCTTACACATTTTCCTTGCTTGTTCAGAACAGTGAAGATTTTCTGGTTATAACTTTAGGATTTAATAGCAGTGCTATACACAAGTAAACTCTCTATTCAGCTTGTTTACTGTTTAATTTTTTGTTGATCTTCCACAATCACAGATTAACACTTTAAAGAATTACCACAATATAGCTGTGCATTCCTAAAATGCTCTGGAAATATTTTTTATGCCCACTACCTAACACTGCAGTGACATATTCTGTGTTTACTTGTAGGCTTTGTATTGGACTAGGTACAAACCTCCATTTCCTCACCTCCTTCCATTAATTAAAAAAAAATACATGGATCTTGATGACATACTCACCCAAGAAAGAGACATATTTGTATCACAGCATCCTGTACAAAGAAATCTCGACTGCAGTTGTGGTCTTTAGGAAGTATGGAAATTATTTTAATTCACAATTATTTTCCAGAATCAGTGATGCAAATAGAATACTAATGATATTTGTTATCATGAGTAAATCAGATCACAGTTTTACTGAAGGATGGTTCCTCCTAATGAGTCAAAAAGTTATTTTTATTAGAATTTATTCAGTTAAGTACAGTGCAAGCTGGGTCAAAGGAACACCTCATTTTTCAAAAATCTTTTAAACATAGATCAATAGGAAATGTTCGCCAGCTTAATTACCTTGGGATCTGGACAAGATCAAGTCGTCTATTACTCTAAGTAAATAATATCAGTGAGAGAGTATAATTTTAGATTTATACAATGTTTTAGAACTTTTGCACTAGCTATATTTATTACTTTCATCTATTGGTAGCAGGACTGCATTGTGATACAAATTTTCTGGGTACCTTAGTGTACATTAGATGCTCCACAGAGTTTCCAGGGCAGTGACTAAACACGGGTTTTATTCATTATGGTAAGACAGAAAACAACAAAATTAACTGCATATATACTTTTGTGAATGTTATATCCTGGGTTATGAAGATTTCATAGTGATAGTAACAAGCAGTACTAGAAAGATTAAGCAGCTCCATGAAACTGAAATATTCCTCATATCATCTATCAAAGAAGAAATTCAATGTTCACTACTAAGATTTCAATACATCAGGAAGTAAAATAATACCTGTTAAACAGGTATTAACCCTAAACCTTGGTATGATAAAATTAAAAAGAACCAAATTTAGTAAACTGTGTCTTGAAATCCCACATGAGTTCCTGAAGACAGAGGAGAAGCAAGCATTTTTCCATTATTTAATAAGGAAGCTGCAGATCATTTTGCCTAACATCAATGTCAGGAAAACTGATGGAGACTCTGATACAGGAAGAAATCAGTGTACAATTAAAGAATGATAGTACAAGTAATGCCAGTGAACACAGAAAATTAGTTTTGTCAGAAAAAAACACACCTTCCTATTTTCCCATAAGATTATGAATTAGCTTGAGAAAGGAAACTTCTGTAAACTTTCTATAGGGCTTTGGCTCACAACTTTACAGCATTTGTGGTCAAAAACCCAGAAAAGAGTAATATTAGCATCATCCATACTAAATGAATCCAAAACATACTGAATGATCCGAACAAAAAGATTAAATTATTGCTACAAAAAGGTGCAAATGATAAAAAGTGATAAATAATGGGAAAAGCAGACCAGTAATATAGACAAAGATCACTTAGGAAGGTCTGGACACAGAGAAGACAAAGTTGTTCATTAAAAGAACACAGAAAACTGGTCCCATGTCCAAGACAGAAATGATTTTGTGAAAAACAGTAACTCTGAAAAGAGACAGTAATAGTAGGCCCAAGCAGATTGGTGTTCTCAGAGCAAAAGCTATTCTTATTGTGTAAGCTGACAGGAGTTGTTGGTGCTATTACACCTCTTTGGAGTTTCACAGAGATTATTACTGGGAAAATGTGACGAAAAAAATCACCAGAAAACTGAGGGCTTCACTGAGAGAAGCAACACAAAGAATTTGTGATGGCAGGGAGCTTTCAGAAACTCCAGTTGCTAGGTTAGTATGTAAAAAGTGAGTATGTAATACAACCATGGCATAATGTCCCTACTTAGACTGGGGCTGCATCTGCATGTTCAGTGAAGGTGTGCTTCTAGCATGTGGGCACCAGAAGCTTTAGCTAGCTAAACCAATAAGAATGCTGAGAAGTCCACCAACAGTTTCACCTACCTGCATCATATCCAGTCATTGCCCAGACCTGTGCCCTTCAGCAAATCTGCACTGAGCTTGGTGAGGCTAAGTACACATTGGAAGGGCAGGCAAAGAATTAAAAATAATCTTGATAAACTGGAGAAATGGATTGCAAGCACAAGTTGGAATTAAAAAGTCTCAGGAGCAAGAAAATATAATTAGGCAGAAGTAAGCAGGTGCACAGGCACTACCTGACTACATGACAAGCATTTAGATGAAAAGAACAGAGCACAGTCGGTCACCACAGGTCACTAATATCAGGCTGTTGTCAAGAAGGCATATCTAACCATGACTGCATTAGCAGGAACATAGCCTGAAAGGTACTCAAAATATTCCTTCCACTTCATTTTGTACTGATATGTGTTCCACTGGATTACTTGATCCTATTTTGTTGAGACATTGCAGGAATGGTAGAAGCAGTCTGGGAAACATCCAAAGTGGAAAAGAGTGATCAGAGGGCTGAAAAACCTGACGTTCAAGGAAGAATTGAATCATGTGGCACTACTTAGCTTGAAGGAGAGAAGTCTGAGAAAGAGATACTTGGTAATGTTCTTCAAATTTATCCCAAGACTTCCAGTAGAAAGTAGAAAAGATTAAAATTCAAGTATACTGGTTGGCTGACATATTAAAGGCTAATATGTTAAACTCAAATTCTAAATTACATTTTTCAAGAGATAAAGTTAGACAGTATTTTCCAGACAAATGTCTGTGTATTGCAAACTACTTTGAGAAGCTGCTTCTTTCCTGAAGTTAACAAAAATTTTGCATGGTACTTTGATTGACGCAAGTGCTCAATCACATTCAAATCAAAATAGGAGGAAGCTACTATTTTCCATGGCTTCCTGCAGGACAGATGCAATCTTACCCCAGAGGAGAAGGCAGGTTATGCAATGAGAGAGCAGCTCTGCACTGCTATGTTTATTTAGGAAGCATTTCCAGTAATTATTTGGAAAGGATGAAGAGAGTAAACTGATAAGACATTCTCATAATTTAGAATTTTCATTACAATTAACAATTAGTTTTCTAATTAACTTGTGTTTTGGTCGTTACTTCACTCTCTTTGTGCAACTTAAATAATGGAAAGGAAATGGAAACTTGCTTTACTAATGTTAGGATTCTTCCACTGCATGTGTGTTTGCATGCGTGTGCAAAAGTGCTGGCTAATAAAGAAGTGGAATAGTTTCCTCTACCTTATCATATTCTAGCCTCACTGGCAAAAAAGCACAGCCCTATGCTTGTTTTAGAAGCCAAAATGGACCAACTGTTTTCCAGATTTAAGAGATGGTAGACAGACAGCCAATTCTCACGTCTTAGCAAAGCTAAATGCTGTTCCAATTCATCTAATGAGTAAGTCAGACAAATAAGTCAATTATGGTGACATCTGAAACCTTATTTTCTTCTCTTTTAAGGAAAAATGATACAGAAAGAAATTACTTTCAAATAAGTTTAAATCAATATAAGAATTCTTTGAGCATAAAATATCACATACATAGTTCTTCTGATTACAGACTTCCACATCTGTTCTTACTAATTATCATGAGTTAGCAGCATTTCTAATTTATGTGCACTGAACATACAAAATAACAAACCCATTTTTCTTGTCACCTTACGTGACAGTATTTGGAAAACATACAAATGAAAGACTTCAGCCAAAAAGTTTGTCTATCAAACAGTCCTGCTACAGAATGGTCTCTTGCTGGAAAGCACTCTGGCTTCTATTCTGAGCTCTCAAGCACACTGCTTTGCCACAAAGCAGTGTTTGGACTTAAACTGGATATATTTGTATGTCATTACTACAAGCCCTTCTCAGGTTTATAGCTACTGCCCATCAATTCTGACATCTGACTTCTGGAAACAAACTGGAAAGCTGGGCATAAGCTAAGATACACAGAGTTTTTCAGAACACTTTGGAAGCCAGAATTATGGAAGACTTTTTCCACTTTTACTATTTGCTTCTCTGTTATGCTTGGCCTTCATCCCCTCCTGTCACCTTAAAAATGAAAACAGCATGTTCATTATTATTCATGGAAATTCATTGGATACACAGAAATTATCCCCTTTTTCCCCCCAACTGTTCCATTTTTATTTCTTTTTGGGCAAGTCTACGCTATTCTTTGCTTGAGTAGCAATCTTCTGAACGGCTGCTTTGCCACTGAATTCTCAGGAAGATCATAAAGTGCACTGGCTTTACTTATTGTTATCTGGAGGCTAAATAATGGTGTGGCTGTCAACCCTGAGCAAAGTGCCAGTACTGTCACATTGCCCAGCTTCCTCCTCCTTTGGTACAATCTCATCCGTAGACTGGCCCAGTCTGGGCAGCTGCCCATAATAGCGGCAACTTCACCCACAGGTCCCAGTACCTTGTGGCCTGAAGTACAGGGGTGATGTATGCTTCTCAGCTAGCTTAGTATATAATGTTACACATTTGCAGTACTCAGTACAATATCTGTTCTTGACTGGGGCTTACTGGATGTTACTACAGTATAAATGCTTGTTTCTATTAGTGCTACTCCTAATTACATGAAATGAGACGCTGCGTATTGCAGCTGACATAATTTCATTGACAATTACCTTGTTATTCTCCTACGAGACAGAGAGAAAATCCTATCTTACTTTTTAAATACCAGTAATTATATATTTTTATTCATCCTTTTGTAAACAAACTCTTTCTGCCTCTTTACAGAAAACATATTTTCATGTGTTTGGCCATTCTTACTTTTCCCATCTAGATCACTTCTGATAATTTTGCAATGGCTTTTTGAGATGGGTTGATCAATATTCCGCATGAGACCACACAGGGAATGGCACTTCAGATACTTATAAAATCTGCACTTTATAATTGTATGGTTTATATTTCTGTTATACTTCTGAAGCATTCTAACATCATGTTACTTTTCAAAAGCTTTTCCTAGCTTAGAAGCTTTTATTGCCATGTCTACTGTAGCCTCAAAACCCTTTTCCTGAAATGAAATGGTTAATTTAGAAATCTATGAGCCACGTGACAGTTTATTTTCTTTTTTTCTAACATACTACACTTTCAAGGTTTTGACACCAAATATCAGCTTCATTTACTGCCATGTGTGTCTGATGATGCAGTTTGCTTGGCAATTCTGTATTTCCTTGATGGAAGATTTCTCTTTGCCTTGAACAGCAGCTTAACTCTTGGCATCCGTCTTAACTGGTTTATACTTTACCTTCACGTTTGCTCTTTGGTCACCATTCACATTTCTCTTGAGATTCCTTTTATAACAGGGTAATGTTCCAGTAAAACTTCCCTTTCTGTGTGCCTCATATGACACCCAAACTCATAGCCAAAAGACACACATGTTCAAGTGAGTTTTATGCACAGATAGGACACAAAACACAGAAAACTTCTCAACTGAGCTCATGGACAGGCTCTTAATAGCTTTTCTGTGAAGTTCCTGCTGCTGCCCCTTCTCGGGCTGCAGAATCCCACCTCTGTCTATATTGAATCTCTGTCAGCTGGTTTATATAAGCACTGAAAAACAGATGCTAAGGTGTACAGGGATGCCTGCTCTGTGTGAGGCTTGCATACACGGAAAGGGATTTAAAAGTGGCGGAAAACCTTTCATATGACCTTTCTCCATTGATTACATGTGAGACTGCTTTTAAAGACACTGTGTACCCCTTTCCCCAGAAACATGCTGCTATTTGTTATTCATGTTTTACCTTCAAAGATCCTGCCTGTGATGACACAGGGAAGCATATGTGGGCATCACACTTTGTGCGAGGTCTTTTGTGAATGCAGATTACAAATTATTATAAATGTGTGCACATGCCTCTCAGAACAAAACTATGATACATGAAAGTAATGCTCAGCCTTACTAGCTATCCTCAGCAATCCTAGCTATCCAATATTAGAGAGAGTAGGAGCTGTGAGTCTGGAGCATCTTCAAAGCTAGACTGTGCTTATTAAATGTCTAAAATGGATCTGAAAGCCTCACTGTAGCCACGAAGGATTGAAAAGCCAGGGCTTTTACACTCACATCCAGGCTGAGGTCTATCAAAGATCATATATTGACATCCATCAGTATACTACTCCAAAGCGACTTGCGATTTATCACTTTTTTTGAAGCAGGCTGAAGCAGGCCGTACCCTGAAAAGAGAATAGCTGTGAAGAAGGGTCTGGGGAGAAAAAAAAAAAATCCCTTTGCCAGACTCCAAGAGAACAATTTTCTTTTTCATCACTTTTCCCTTTTTTCCCCAGCCCCGTGGGGAACTCCTAGGCCGACCGCCCCGGGTCAGCCTCGGCGAAGAGCCGCCAGCCCCGGGGCCGCGCACACAAACGCCTCCTTCTGCCTCACTCCCGCCCGCCCTCGGCTGGCTCAGGGTCTCCGGCCGGTGCCCCCGCGGCGGGGCCGGACCGTACCGTACCGGGCCGAGCCGAGAGGGCCGGGGCGGGGCCG
>WBNH01001329.1:0-20995 GCA_013401255.1 Urocolius indicus
CCTCATAAGGAAGATGCTCCCTGCAGACCCCTGATAGTGATGATGACAGCAGCAGCTTTCCTGCTTCTCAGAGAGTTTTGGCCCTGCCCAGTTAATGCTGGGCGCTCTGATGGCAATAGAACTGAACCTTCTGCTCTCAGGCCCATCTCTGTAAGGACCAAGTCCAGTGACACAGGGAAATTGGATCTACAGTAGGCTATCATCAGCAGCTTGGCTAAAGAAACCTCGAGATTTCACCACTGGTTAATCACCACCCATTTGCAGAGCCATCCAATTTTACACCAAACCAGCCAGACCAATGGGTTGCCACCAAAACACATAGGCACTGCCACAAGCTCTTGGTCCCCTTCACTCCTTCTGAGGGCTCAAACTCAGCTGTGCATGCTGAGAGCTCCCAGTGAAGGTGTCTGCTCTGGGAGGCCTCAATGGTTTCATTCCACGCTGTAACCCTATGCTTCTGCCACCCCTCCTAAGGCAGACAGGAGGCCAGATTCTCAGCTAGCTCTGCACCAAAACCCCATTAGACACACACAGGCAGTAACTCAGCAGGGTCAGCACAATGCCCACCTCGCACTCTGAACACCAGATAAAACACCCTACACGAGAGCTGCTTTTCACAGCAGCCGTGGAAGGCACCGAGCTCCAGCTAGCTGTTTGGATTCATCACTTGGTACATGTTGCTCCTGGGAAGGTTGAGTCATTCCACCCCTGGCTTGGCAATTCAAGCATAAACTTGCAAAATGCACACAGCCTTTTATAATGTTATCCCGAGAAACCTAAACCAGCTGCACTTTTGGCAGGAAAATACAGGACCACCAGTAAAATATCCAAAACAGTTGCATCTTTTAATTTATGACTGTACACTGTTTCCATAAAGAGTATATAAAACAGGTCAGATTTTATAGGTAAGACATAATAAACAGTCATAGCCAATGATGCCATAAATGCATAAAAAAAGAGGTTCCTTAGAAATGATTAATTACCGTTTTAAAGCGGTTTTTCTCGCACCTAATAACCACGATGCACAGACATGAGCAACGTTTCTCGGTGATCCCTGGTGAGATGGTGAGGCTGAGGTGAGCTCTGCCACTTTGTACCAGCTTGTGAGGGAGCTGCCATCCAGCAGCAGGTGGGGAATAGTGCTGCACTGGTGCCCACCAGCATGGGCACAGACAAGAGGACACGAATCCTTTTCATCTTGTTTAATCCAAAGGGAACCCTACAAACACAGCAGCAAAGGTGGTACCATCTCAGTTTGCAAGGGAAGATGTCTGTGGGAGGACACATTTAATGTTACTTGGCCTCTTTCACATTTTAGGAGGAAAAACCTTATGCTTCTCAAAAGCTCTTTACAACGGCTGTGGGAAATAAGAGCTCCTTCCCCTGGCCAGGAATGACAGAGGGATATTGACAACAAACAACGTCCTTCCAAAAGCAGGTGTGAAACTAGCTCTTGCCCTCCAAACCAGAGTCTTCTAAAAATCAATTGCCACCTCAGATTTCACATCTATCATGTTTATTTCACTGCACAAACTTTGCTTCCCACTCATGTGTGGAGAGAGGCCAGAGAAAATGGGGGATTGTTTTAGGTTTCTGCATTAACAAAGGCTGGTTGTGTGTTTTCCATTACTTCTTTCACTTACTTTTTTATCACTGAAAGGAGAGAGATCTGAAATCAGAGCATTAGTTTCATAAGACAACCTGATTTACAGTTATGAGAGCATTTATGGTTAATTGGTATGTGATCTCTGAAGCAATACAAAACCATTGCCGAAATAAAAGGCTCAGGTCAACTTTTACTCGGGCAACCTGCATTAATTCACCTTAACTCCTGTGAAACAAGCACGACATGCTGCTGGCTGTCGAGTGAGGTCTTTATTTTCTTGTTAAGTATCTAAACTTACTGCTCTTGACCCATTTAATTACTGTGGTAGGCCAGGCAATCGCAAAGAATCCGCCCCGCAACGAGCAGGGAATGTTTTGACGGCTTTTCCCCACCGATCCCCATCCGTGCTGCCTGAATCCCAGCCCCGTACCCTTCGCAGGAGAATCTCTCTGAACTGGATTCCTGGGGTTTCTGGCAGAGGTCAGCATGTCTTTTCATGTACACCTTTACAACAGCAGCAGGAAGAAGCCCTTTGCCAAGTTTTATTTCCAAGAAGTCAAGCTCAGTTAGGTCTTGGGACCTGGAGGTAATTGCTCTCACTAGTTAGCAAATTCCAGCACACTGGGTCTGTTTTTCATAGGTTTATTTTAAGTACCTGTAAATCTTATAAGCAGAAAGCAGGAAAAAGAGGTTTGCTTTTTCTGGTGCAGAGGTTTTTTGACGTGACTTGTTTTTTACTGAGGGGCAGACTGAAGTCTGAACTGAAATAAAAAGCCTGCTCTATTATTTGTGAGCAGGGCTGAGGGGCTGCGTGTTCTCTGCCCCCCAGTTTCACACTGTAATGCCCAGGCTCTGCCCAAACAAGCTCCTTTTCCTTAGCTGCTGCCATTGCATGTTGATCTTCCCCATTAACCTTTCACTTCAGTTAAAACACATCGTATTTTGTTCTTCACGAGCCTTCAGGGGCCTCATTCCCGACCTTTAGTTTCTCATCACCAAAACAACAAAAATAGCCTCCTGTTTTCAAAGCAAGAAGTGTAATTCACACTTGGTGCAGAGGCACAGAACCAAGCTGGTCATTCCTAGGGGTGGGCTTCCTTTATGCTTGGCTCTTTTCTGAATCATAGAATCACAGAATGGGAGAGGTTGGAAGGGACCTTTAGGGATCATCTAGTCCAACCCCCCTGCCAAAGCAGGTCCCACCTAGATCAGGTGGCACAGGAATGTGTCCAGATGGGTCTTGAAGACCTCCAAGGAAGGAGTATCCACACCAACCCTGGGCAGCCTGGGCCAGGGCTCCCTCATCTCATAGTGAAATAGCTTTTTCTTATATTTAAGTGGAACTTGTTGTATTCCAGCTTCATCCCATCACCCTTTGTCCTGTTGCTAGACACAACAGAAAAAAGGGATGCCCCAACCTCCTGACACCCACCATTTATACACTTATAAATATTAATGAGACCCCATTAATTAATGATGGCTGTGCCAGCATTGCTTCCTCAGGAACGGCTGGGACTGCTGGAGAACGTGGCATCGGGCAGGATCCTCCTCTGCCCAGGCAGCCTCAGCACCACTTGGCACTGCCATTTCGGACAGTCAGAGGGCCCAGCACCGGCTCATCAGCCAGCAACACACAAGCAACACATCAGGTAAATGTCCCCTCACTGCTCAAAAGGGAGGTTTCCTTTCAGAGAAACCCAGGAAGGACTTCAGAAACAACTGTAGAGGAGGAACAAACAGCACAATCCAACCAGCCTAAAACAATAACCCCACAAACCAAAACACCTCAAAACATCCAACCAGCAAGGCAAAAAAAAAACCCCTCAGTACTTCCTTCCATCCACACAACTGAAAGTATCAGTGCTTGGGATTATTTGACATATTCTCCCCTGCTCTGCTCAAGATAAACACCCTCCCACTAGTGCTTCTGCAGATGCATCACTGGAGGTACATGTGGAGTGCGGCATATTTGGCACACAGATTTTACTTATTTTGATCTATTAGGTATTTTATGGGGGTGAAGAAAAGAAGAATCATTCACAAGTTGTTTGACAGAGGGGAAAAAAAAAAAGAAGAAGAAGAAAAAAGATAATGTAATCCTATTGCCCAGACTAGATTTACTGCTCGTCTGATCATCTGCAGAAAGCAATGGGGCAGACATTATATCTGGGAAGTTTTCCAGATTCATCATGTAAATAATGAATAGTGGCTGCACGAAAGCAACTGAAGTGCTCCAGTCTGGAAAACTGTGTAAAGCATTAGTAACACAGTAGCATCTGCTGCATTCCTGAACCCTTTCTGGAGACAGTATTTTCATTAGATTTACCAAGTCTGTGAGATGAGCTATTGCTGCCTTACTCAGAGTATCCTTGCAGAGGCTGGGTCTTACCAGATGAGAAACATACAGAAGAAATTGGGTTTTCTCTGGCCTGTTTTTTGTTGAGGAACATGTATTGCCAGGGTTATCCTATAGCTCACTCCTGAGCAGGTAAAAACTCAGCTCTTCCACTCAACTCTGGTTTTGTTTGAAGCAGTTCTACCACACAGTCAGTCCATGAGAGCAGAGCAGAATTTGTTTATAAAATGAGTTCATTGCTGTTCTTCATGCAATAGCCCCAGGAAATCCCTTTGGGAACAGGCCTTTGCTAGGTGTTACTCAGATATGCTGTGACTCTCCCCTTCTCAGAGACCGTAACCTCTGAGTTAGGACAAAATCACAAGACACACAAAGCTGGTAATGTAGTAAGTCAACCAGAACAGCCATTCATCTCCCAAAGAAATAGCTACAAGCTTGACTCTAGGTCCTCAAAAGTCAAAAAGCAAACTTTCACCTATTTTAACAGATGCTTTTTGGTCATATTCAGATCACAACAACCAAATGAGTTGTTACCGGTGTCAGAAACTCCTGCTGAACAACCAGCCAGAACAGCCTGTTCCAACACTGCACACACATCAACAGAACCATGAACTCAGCAAAAGGTCCCCTTGAGCCCAACTCAGTACCTCCTGCAGGCCTTGCACCATGCTTGAGGTCAGGCTTTCCAGCCCTGATGCCCACTCCTCTCCTCTGCCTTTCAAAACAAGGACGAAGCGGGAGAAATCTGTTCAGTAACTGAATGGGGAAAATTGTTCCCTGGAAAGGAATAGGTCAGTGGCTACCTCAAGGAAACAAGATACCATGTGGTTTTCAACCAAATGACAACAGTTTTAATTGCTTCAATTTGAATGCAACCAGGAACTCCAATAAAAAGGACAACAAAAGATCACGGTGCGGGGTTTGGTGCAAGCACCAGCACACAGGCAGCTGCTCAGTGCAACAGCTGAGGGCTTTCCCGTTGTTTTTGTGGAGGTAGGTTTGGGGGTTTTTGAAGCCTTTGTGCATACAATTGCAGCAATCAGTGCAAATGTCAAAATACTATGAAGCAGGATGAGGTCCCAACACAATACACAAAAGGAATATACAACAGATCTCAGCCTTGCAGGCTACCAGAAATAAACTTGCAGCTAAGAAAGACAAGACCCCAACGTATCGAATCAATGAAGGAGATCTAGGACCTCTAGTGATTCTTTTGAGCCTCTTCCATCTGCTTTTTCTAAACAGAGATTTGTTTCAAAAGCTGTCAGATTGTAGCTGGACAGGACTACTTGTCCACTGCGTAAGGTAAAATCAAGTACTTCAAAATGAACGAGAAGCAGGTCTGCCATAGCACACCTCAAGCGAAGATCGAACAGCACAGAGGTCTGCTACCAAACACTGGCCGAGGATTAAAACAACTAGAAAGGTAGTATTAACCACAAAACATCTGTGTCTCATAAAGCCAGTTCTGACTCCATCATCATCAGAGATGAGTTGTTCCTTTCTCTTCTCTCTTTTATCAGAGGGCAAACACACGTGCCCCTGCTGCAACAGCAACCTGGCAGTACCTCCGGGCTCAGTGCTCCTGCTCTGAAGCGGGCAGCTTTGCTCCTTGCCATTCAGCTACTGCAGTGACCAATAAAAGAGTATCTGGAGTGTTTAACACGAAAACTGAAAGCACTTTTATTTGAGGTTTTACATAAACTGTTTCCTCTTTTTTAGTGAAACATACACATAAATCTGAAGATATGTCTAATTACCTACATATCAAAGATTTTGTTAGAAATCACCCATGATATTGGTGAGTAAAGCTGGGAATCTTGCAGTAGAGAAATCTTTAGGTAAATGTAAAGACTCAGAGGCAAAGAAGCCATCCCAAGTTGGGGGAGAGAGAACAGAACCATATTTTCCCATACTACTTTCCCTGAAAACTTATCATATCCAGCTTTTCATACACCAATACCCTTCCTGGCAGGGCTGCTCTCAGTCCCTTCATCCCCCAGCCTGTATTAATACCAGGGGTTGCCCTGACCCCAGTGCAGGATCGTGCAACTTGGGACTTGTTGAGCCTCATGAGGTTGATGTGGTCCAGGTCCCTCTAGATTGGCATTTCATCTCTCAGGCGTGTCAACCACACTACTCAGCTTGGTGTCATCTCAAACTTGCTGAGGGTGCTCTCATTCACACTGTGTCATTCATGAAGACATTAAACAGTCCTGGAGAAGGGCTTCCCTTCTCTCTCTTTTATCAGTAAAAAGAAGTTGAAACTTTTAGATAACACTTAGTTCCTCAGTATTTTCCTAGCGCTGCAATTCTGCTGCTGCTCTAAGTAGATATGAGATCAGAATCAGGTACCCACATTTATTTAACACATAGATAAACATTTGCCTTTGGAGTAACTGAGAAGCCAATGCTATTGCCTAAAGGCAAGATGAAAACGCATCAAGACATGAAGATCAAAGGACAAAGAAAAATGCCTTCTTCCCCACAGAAACTGTCTGATATAATTTTAAAATAAGTAGATGTTTTAAAGTGTAAAGACAGGAAACTAATAATGAAAAAGGCTGTCCAGAACAAAGGGAAGCTTTGTATTAACTCTGGCCTAATCTGCACTTTCTGTGTTTTCTATGCCGCAGGCTGACAGGCCTGAGACACCACTTGCAGACTGTCCATGCAGGTTTCTGCAGGTATTGCTGTAATAATCATTGTTAGACAGCTCCAGTCCCACTGTAGGGTCCTACCCAAGAAAGCACCAGCCTTGATACAATTGTTTAATGAGGAGAAATACTACAGACTCAAAGCATTGCAGACTATGGACTGAAAGCACTCTGACATGGAACACAAACTCCTTAAATGGGGTAAGATGACCTATACTCATCGTCAAAGGACCTGTACATTTAATTACACATGTAGACAGTATGTTAAAAATGTGAACAAGAACATTTTTCCACTGATGAATCATGTAAACTAGAGATTTGCATTCGACAAGAATTCACAGAATCACAGAATGGGAGGGGTTGGAAGGGACCTTTAGAGATCTAGTCCAGCCTCCCTGTCAAAGCAAGTCCACCTAGATCAGGTCACACAGGAACAAATTCAAGTAGATTTTTAAGATCTCCAGAGAAGGAGCCTCCACACCCTCTCTGGGCTGCCTCGGCCAGGGCTCCCTCACCTCACAGTAAAACAGTTTTTCCTTATGTTTAAATGGAGCTTTTTGTGTTCCAGCTTCATCCCATCACCCCTCGTCCTGTCACCAGATACAACAGAAAAAAGTGATCACCACCTTCTGGGCTCTGTCACTTAGCCAGCTCTGGATCCACCTCACTGTCCACTCCTCCAAGCCACAGCTGTGTAAATCTTGACAAACACATTTTGCAACTCATGTGAGCCCAGAATGCACAATGGGTGGCTGCACATTTACTTTGTTAATAATCAAATGGTACATTTAACTGAGTTCTCTTAACATCTGCCCAGGCAGCATCACTTCAGATGAGGTGTAACAGTCTCAACCTTAGAGAACAGAACCATCAGTGTTGAGAGAGCCATCACTCTTTGATGGAAATTCAGGGATCTGAACCAATGCAGGAGATTTTGAAGGCCCTTTCACAAGCTGAAGCAGTGACAGTGGTCATATTGTTTTGCTGGGGTTTGGGTGGGGAATTTTTTTAGCTGTTTAAAAGAGAAAAGCCTAAAGTTGATAAAGTACACCATAATCCCCAAGAGTCAAACTCCACAGAAAGAAGACATTCTCAAGAGCAGTCACAAGGGTTTACAGATTTCTGTGCTGTTACAGAGCAGATTCAAGACAATGGTTACCCAAAAGTTCTCCTCGTTTTAGCAAGCCACTGCCTGTTTTAAAACAAAACTGGGCAATGGAAAGCAGAAGCTGCAAACACATTAATCCTTTGCAAGCACAGAAAAACTAAAGGCTGCTCGATTTCTTTTGTTCACGTGTTTTAACTCTATCAAGCGTACTGTACACAAGTTCTACACTGACTTTTCCTTTTTCGATTGTTGGGGGGATTCCTCATACTCCACTTTCCTCCCAGTAATATATTTAGACATTTTAATGCCTTCATACATGTCAGTCAAGAACCACGAGGCTGTGTAAGGAGTTTGCTGCGTGTTGCTCACCGCACATCTCAGCACCACACATTCCTGCCAGCATTCCGGATGCTGTCTCCAAAATACATGCAACCGCTACTGTTTGGATGAATCCATTATTTTTTCCCCCCTCCCCTCTTCAAAATGAAAGGATTTCTGCTCACAGTGTTTCCTCCATCGCTGCTTGAATTCCTTACCCCCACATACTCAGCTGGTAACAGAAGGTTAATGTTTATTTCTAGAGCCCTCGCTCACAGGAAGCCTTCCTTCAGCGCCAGCGACTTCCGCACCTCGCGCCTCTGTGAGCAGAGGGGTCAGGAGCACTCTTGGATGAGCTGGGGCACCTGGTCTCCCATTTGTCATCTTCCTGAGGTCAACTCGCCAGCTGTCTATCCTCTCAACACCCAGCCTGGCCGCAGAGGCACACGCATTCTTCCCTCGCTCAGGTTTCCAGGTCTGAACTTCCAGATACAGTAAATCAATCAGCCCTCGCAGAAACTGCTCCAACAACTGCAAGTAAGCATTTGAACACCCTTGAGCAGCCTCGCTGCGGAACAAGGACACTGCAGTCCCAGCTGGAATCCAGCAAAGCACTCACTCTGCATGGCTAGTATAGATTACACGGTGGAGGGCTGCAGAACTGCAGCTACATTTAGTCTATGACTAAATCAGGCTCCACTCATCCTTGACCCTGAGAAGACTGTCACTGAACACAAGGGCTTTTTCTCACCTGTGATCTAGGGTTTGGGTTTTTTTTTTTGTTGTTGTTTCCAATGGCTAAAAAGACCATTAAGCCACCATTTCTGTAATTGCCAAGTAGCTCTTTTTCTACCATGTTCTGTGGAAACATTTTGGCATAGCTTGATCGTCAAATTCCTTCCCCCTCATCAGTTCCACTCTTCCTCCTGTATGTTAACTTCAGGACAAAGGTCACCAGAAGAACGTGGACACATTTAAATAATTACTATTACTCTGAAGGAAGTTAAACCACTGTTTCATAACTTACTACCTGAGCCAGGATTGTTTTCCAAAGGCTTATCTTTTTCGAAAGGATAAGGCAAGTTCTGTCTTAAAGACATCACCGTGTCTTCCCCCAAAACGGTCCCCTGGCTTCAACTCCAGGAATACAGCACCTCATCTCTATGCCAATAAAACAGAGGACACAACTTGTATTCTTAAAGACAGTTCTTTTGGACATGCAGATTCTTCTTTTAGGATAAAAACTCCCTACTGTTCCTCGCTCTCTGGCTTTTCCTGACTTCTGCATACCCCACTGTGTACGTTAAATACCCCCAGCTCGTGGCAAGCAATACATATTGATGAACTGGAGCTTTGAGAGTGAGCTACATGAAAGAGATTCTTCCTGGACCAGCTGCCATGTAAATTATACAGCTGTGAAGCAAACAGAGTCCTTTCTCAACAGAGCCCTCAGTCAAAAACACCAATGGAAAGGGGACGGAGATGCCCTTTTTCCCCTTTCTGGTACAGTTTGCCTGACATGAAGTTCAGTGGCAACAGACCACAAGGATGGTCATGGCTGCAAGCAAAAAGAAGATATATTTTCCCCAAAAGCTCTGTAAGGACCTTGACTTTGGGCCCAAGGCTTAAAAATGAACTGGCCAGAACACTTGAAAAGGGGTTTTTTTCCCCCACATTGAATGACAGTGTTATAGCCCCAGCAGGGGAAGACAGAGCCTCTGGGTGACTCAGGTGGCAGACATAGTCACAGCCAGGCTGCAGACTAATGGAGGTCAACGGTCTCTTTTGCCCCTTTGCCCACCCACAGTTTGCCTCCTGCATCGACCTGCTCTGTTGCCTGGCTCTGAACTGCCACTGCACGACACTGACCCCATTGAGAACAGCGATGCTGGACCTAAGGGAAGGGAAACATCACCTTCTCCCCCCTGCAAACATAAAGGACGGAGAGCATGAGAACAACACCAGAAATGTATTTACCGCAGCCACAGGCTTTGCTTCCAAATAATTTCTGTTGGAAAACTCATCATCTGAACAAAGAAAAAGCTGTATATAACCTCAGCTTTGAAAATACTGTCTACCCAGGTCAGCTGGTCTCTTCTGTTTTCACTGTAATGCAGCATTCTCTGGTCTGACAGAGCAGCAAGGAATTCACGTTGTACGGTAATTCCAGCTTAATATGACTCAGACAAGAGAGCACAAAATGCACAATCATTTCTAGACTGTTTTTAACCTCTGCTCCTGATCAGATAAGTTAGCCACAAAACCTATTCATTATCTCCAATGAATAACTATGAGAGCAGTTTTTAACTTGCTCTGTGCTTGTAGTTATTCATTTGAGATAATAAGAACCCAAAGTTATTTTCTTTAGGCAGTGTGTCAAAAGCAGAAAGATTGCTGTTTGAATGACACTATTTAAAGGAGATGAGACTGTTCAGGTCAAAAGAAGGTGAAAAAACCAGCCGGTCTGGTATCACAGTTGACTAATGCTCTAATGCATTAGACCCTTCATTACTTCAGGTTCTGGTTGCTGCAGGTCAGGTCAGCATTTCAGTCTGATGTTGAGGATCAAGTTTACAGCTCTCAGCCAGGCTGGCATTTGCTCCTCAGGAAGCCCTGGAAGAGGTGGAAGGGGGAAGAAAAGAGAAGACAGGACCTAGGAGGAAGGGCTTCTCCTCAAAACCACGACTGGGCAAATAATTTGAAGCAGAGGTGGAAGGGAGAAGGGGAAAGAGTTGCTCTAGTTCTCTTGAAAATATTTTTACAGGAGAATGAAGGAAAACCACCACTCCTTCAATCCTAAGCGGTTTCCTCCTATCTGTCAACATAGGGTATGAGCTATTATTATTTGGCTTAAATATAAAACATCATCAAATCCATTTTTCTGTTTTAACAGTTTGACATTTCTATTGTGAAATCTGGGTGCAATTCTCTGGGTTTTATTGTCTTTATCGTGCCCTGGTGGAGTTTCTAGAGGGGAAATAGCAGTGATGATGGGAGATTTTCGTTTTGCTCTTCTAAAAAGACAATGAGTTAAGTGTCTAAATGGAATAATTTCCTTTTTCATATCATTTCCGTTGAATTTATTTTCTTTCTCTGCTGCTTTCAGTCTAACACTATTTCCTGAAGCAGCATGAGCACAGATATAAAAGCACAAGTGTGCTGAGTTAGGCAGAATCCCTCAGTTTCAGCTGAAGGAGAAAAGCCCTAACAGAGTTGTTACAGAGGAGTGACAGTCACAGTTACTGAAATTCTCCATGGATTATTTGTGTAATGACCCACTTTGTGAACTGCATCCTCAATAAATGTATCCAAAGAGGTTGTTACATGCTGATTGAACTGATTCTAAAAACCCCGATGCAGAAACTGCATTTTTAAATGTCCACAGCAAGTGCCTGGCAATTGGGAGGGATTATTAATAAACAGTGATGTTTAATAAATTATCTGGTTACATCCTGCTGAGGAGAGAGCTCCCATTAACACTAGGTGGCAGAAGGCTCTGTCACATCGAAGACATCTGCAAACAGACACAGATCAAAGCTTGATAACCCACTTCAGAAAAGCTAAGGGCAAAGCAGTTGAAAGAAAAACAACTATAAAATACTATTTTCCACCAACTCTCCCAGTTCCAGTTCTGGCTCCGATCTCTAGTGCACATCATTGTTTAGAGATCCCTGAACCTGAATAATAAACTTGAACCTTAAATCACCTCTTACTCAATTCAGGTGAAATTCTGTATGTGAAGCTTTTATTCAAGTAAAAGAGGAATTCACAGTTTAAAGAAATAAATGGCCATTAGGACAAGTGCACAATGAAAACATACATTGCTAGTTACCTTGAAAGACACTTGAAATCAAGCTTGGAGTGCTACAGCAAGCACACTTCTGCAGCTGAAAAAAAAACCAGCACCTACCTACTTAAGCAAACTCATTCAAAACCACTCAGGACTCACTATGGAAGAGGTCTCCTAAATACAGCAGTTGTTCCTTCATGGAGATGCAGATTCAGGAGAGATTTTTGTAATTACATGTAAAACTGGTTTCTTCTTTATATAGTTAATCATTTCAAAGTGTTTATGCTTGATTTTCCTTTATTCCAGCCACTCTCTTTTCAATTCCTCTAAGCTTCTCTCTCATCTGGACTAAATCCAATATATTTAAAGGAAACAAAAAATTGTATTTCCAGTAAAAAAAAAAAACACAAGTAAAGATATACCAGCAATCACAACTCAAAGGTAGCATAGGAAGAAGAATTTGGCATGGGGGCTCTAACAACCTGGATAGAAAAAAAAAGCAATGTCAGGTGCAAGGAAGCCATAAAGAGGGAGAGGAAAAAGTGGAAAACAACCAACACCTATATGTGGATAAAAAAAAGGGGACAGGAAGAGAACAACACACTATTTCCTTAGACAAGTAAGTCAGAGTTGACAGCAAAGATTTCTTCTAGATCGCTGCCTCCACTGCTTTAACAACTTGCCAAAGCAGTAAAGTCCCAGGTTTACAGCACTTGAGGGTTGGGTTCTACAAGTGTAAGAGGTGCCAAGTGCCAAGGAAGGTCTCGGTAGTCTTGTGGAAGGTTATTTTGCACCTCTAGACATGGAGGTTCTTTGTGTTTAAATATAGTGTATTTTATCATTCACAGTTGTCAGCAGTGGAATTTGTCATCTAAGCAGTAAAAGATGCTGTTGAAGAAACAGGAGGGATTGGTTAGAAAGTAAAAATTCTTTTGGCCGTGACAACTCATCTCATTGCCCATTTTGAGAGCAAGGGATCAAGCCACCCATTGCAAATTACTGCCTGAGAGTCAGAAAAATCAATAGTAGGTAGGAAAGCTTTCTTGCCAAGGCCTCAGCCACTGCCAGCAGATTATTAATGCATCTGTCTGCATTCTTTAATGTTTCCTAAGAAGCAACTACGTTAACTGAAAAGGTGTGATGTGTCACCAGCCTTTCTCTTCTCTCCTCTTCATTTTCTCTCTATATTAAAATCTTGGCTACCAAAGAAAACAATCATGTTTCACCTCATCTTTTCCCAGTTTTTCCGAAGTCCAGTTCCTGCTCTATAGCAATATATACAGCCTAAGTACTATTCCTGACAAGCTGTTTGACAACCCTAAGTTGCACATCTATTTTACCCCTAGAGCTCTGGAGCTGGTAGGGCTTAGATGGGAAATGGAGGCCAATTAAAATAAACACAGACAATATCAATGAATTCTTCAGAAACACACAAGACAAGCAAAATGAAACACTACTGGCTCTTGCCCACAATTAGAATTCAGCCCATCTCACAGGCTGAAGGCTCTGGCTGAGGTCCAGCGAGACACTTAAGCACATGTCTTATTTTAAGCATGTGAGTAGCCTCATTGATTTTTCACTCATGCCAGTAAGAATATTCAATGCGCTTAAAGTTAAGCACATTGTTAAGTGCCTTCCTGGATCGAGGCCAGGCTATTTAGCCCTTGCATGAGTTAGTCTGCAGAAAAATTACCATTGTTTTAACTCCTTGAGACTTTCTTTGAGATGAAAAGTTTTATGGTGTAAGGAAATATTTCATTCATGGAGTATCATACAAGCAATGTCTGCTTCACAGCAACCTTCAGGGAACAAGTGTTCATCCCCTTCCCACATCTTCTAAAGCAGTAACTGGAAAAATTGACAAGACTTAAAACTGATTTTTTTTCATTGGTGTATTTGTTTATGTAAGGCAATCAGCAGTCTTACTGATTTGGAAACCAAAACTAGTGCCATAGTGAAAAGCTGACAGACATCATAATTCTCAGTGAAAACTAACAGTAATTGGGCCAATATCCCATTCCAGTTCCAAGTCCTATATAGCAACTCTGGAAAAACAAACTGTTGACTGAAATGAGTCATCACAACAAGTACATGTTCAAGTCCATTCTCCCTCTTCAGTTTACATCAAAATGAATACAAAAATCAAGGAAAGACCTGTTAGTGCTTCCTCGAGATGATATCAGCACATCAAAGGACTTCCTAAGAGACCAAAGGCACAACAAACACTGTCCCGTTTTTGCTACAAACAGTTGGCTGAATTACCTGGAAGGCATTACCCAAGTTCAGTATTGTACTTTGGGTAAGAACATGAGAAACGCTTCCTCCACCCCAGCCGTCTCTCTGCAGGAACAGAAAAGGGAGTGCATGGGAACCAGACTATGTCAGTGAGATCTGCGAGACAATATGAGAATTTGCTCCTATTTTACAAGCAGATTGAGCTTTTCATTTCACTATACCTTTCTTCCTGAAATGCTTAAACTCATAGAACCATGAAAAGATGAACAGAAAGCCAATTTAAATCAGGTTGACTTACAGTTGTATTACTTGTTATGTCTCATACCAGTGAAACTCCACTGATCTCCCATGCCCACAACTGACAGTGACTCGAGGCTCTGCATCTAAGACACTACTTTAGAAACCAGTGGATCATCCTCAGGGATAACCTCTTAGAGCTCTGCAAAAAGTGACTAAGAAGATAAAGGTAGCCTTCTGACAAAATTTCTAGTTTAGAAGTCCCCAATTTGAAAGATATCTCTTCTTTTCATATCTAGAGTTATTCTACATACCTGGATGCTGAGATTATTCAATGACATTTTCCTGTCCTGTCATGCAAAATCAGAGCAGATGGGCATAAGGCCGTAGAGAAGCACTGACGATGGAAGGCACATTTGGACACCATTCAGCCCTATTCTCCTGCTCAAAGAAGGTCGGTTCAAGCAGGTTGAACATTCAGGGCCGTGATGAGTCAGGTTTTGAATATCTCCAAGGAGAAAGACTTCACAAACTCTCTGGACAACCTGTTCCAGTGTTTGACCTTTCTCACAGTAAACACATGTTAATGGAACTCCCTGTATTTCACTTTGTGCCCACTACCTCTCATCCTCTCACTGGGCACCACTGAGAAGACTCTGCCTCTGTACCCTTTACTGCTTGCCCTCCATCAAGTATTTACATACATTCACAAGGTCCTTCCAGATTAAACAGCTCCGATTCCCTTACTCTCACCTCACACAACAGATACCTTAAGCCCTTACTCACTCCAGTGTGTCTGTGTCTCTTGCAGTGAGGAATCCAGGACTGGACCACTCCCAATGCACCTCACACTGGTGCTGAGCAGATAAGGATCACCTCCCTCAACCATCTGGTAACACTCTGCCTCATGCTGCCCAGGAGGCTGGTGGCCTCCTTTCCCACAAGGGCACATTTCTGACTCACAGTCAACCTGGTGTGCTCCAAGGCCTCTGTACAAAGCTGCTCTCCAGCTGGTCAGTCTCCAGACTATACTGGTGCTTGAAGGCGTTCCTCCCCAGGTGCAGGACTTACAGGCTTCCCTTTGCTGAGCTTCACGAGATTGCTGTCAGAACATTTCTCCAGTCTGTCAAGGTCCCTTTGAAGGGCAGCATGACCATCTGGTGCACGAGCTGCTCCTCTGAACTTTGTATCTCCTGCAAACTTGCTGAGGGTGCACTCTTTCCCATCAGCCAGGCAGCAATGAAGAGGCTAAGCAGTACTGGTCCTAACACTGACCCCCACGGTATACCACTAAGTCCTATCCTGCTGTAAAATCCACAACATATAACCAGTATGTTAATGTCACTGGAGTGCATTGGTTTAACTTGTACACACTTTTAGATTAAGATAGTTAACTAAACCAAATATTTTAATATATGCAAGAAAAGTCTGTTTCTGAACTTTATCTGCTGGTTTAACTCATTCTTAGAGGTGAGCTTCCTTTAGGAAAAGTTTTTTTTTTAAATCATGTACTACTTCAGAGGCAAACACAGACTTTTCTTTTTGAATTGCATTAGTATGTAACTAATCCAAAAGGTGAACTTGATTAAGAAATCATTTCTGTGGACAAAACTGCACCAGTTCTTGAAGAATTAAGAGCAACAAGAAAGTTGCATTCCAGAACTGGGATTACAGCCAGTTCATGATGGAAAAACATTGAATGTTTATGGAATAATTACGATGTTACAGCACTTGCTGCCAGAATTACAAAAATTATTCTTAAAATTATGCCCTAAATAGAATGTTGTTTAGCTAGACTGAAAGCACATTCCAAGAAATGTGAAAACACAAACTTTGCACTATTCCAAATCTAAATTATGCATACTAAGGGCTTGTTTTAATAAAACTACATTTGGTGGCCGAATTCAGTTTCTCCAAAAAATTATTTTGAAGATAATGAATGCCTGATGTCCAAAAGAGATGAAATTTCATCACTGACTCATGTAAACTAACTTCAAATTCAACCCAATGCAACCATGATTGATATTGTGTTAAATGTGAATATATCTGAGTTTTCAAGGCATCAATACCAGATGCAAGGATGAGTAAAAAGCTGGACTCCACAAACAAAATAATGTTCTTTGCCACTCAAAGGTCTGCAACAGTCACATTGACAGGGAGAAGCTACAAGAATGAAAAGTTTCGATAGTATTGTCACATTTAGCAAGAGTGTCAAGTGCACGAGAAATAAAACAGTAGATAGTTTGTTCCTGTTACATGTTTTTTCTTTTAGAAGATGTCATTCTTCACTTTTAGGAAGTCTGGGGCATAGACTGTTCCTCCACACACATCTAAACCCCTGTGCTGTGTCTGGTATGATGGACTTGTATCACACATTCCTGGGCACATTTGTAAAGCAAAAATCCAACCACATAAAATAAAAACACTGTCAGATTTACCAACAGACTCTTGAAACAGCAGTAAGTAGACATAAAACTGCCAGCAGTAGACAGGCTACAAAGGAAAATACCTTCACTGTGGGGAAAAAAGGCTGAGGACAGGCTTGTGATTTCTCTTGTTCTTTTTTCCCCCCAAAAAATGCTAATCACCTTGAAGACTTAACTATTGGCAATAATCCTCAGTCTTGATAACTTAAAGGGCTCATTCAGTCAAAAAGAAACCCATCCAGTAGACAGAAGCCTAACATTTGCCAGTCAGACAGGTCTACCTAGCCTGTAAAAACTAACTCCAACAGTTTTGTCTTTGTTCTGCTGCATCATGTGACCACCTGTAGTAGTTACCAGAGAGAGGGAATGCAGTCTGGTAACCGAGACTCATTACAGATGAACTTTAATATATCATGGAGACACAGACCCTTGTAATCCTAGTACATTCCCTGTTGGGCATATTAAATGTTTGCATAAAGGTGAGGATGCAAAAATGTGTGTGCGTGCATGGTCCATCACTGCACGGCCCATCACTGTGCTCTGTCGTGCATCGCAATCTCAGAAGAAGGTGACAGAGAACTACAAGTTGGCTACATCGATCCCTCTTCATTATTTAGTTTATTTGTCATTTCTTGGCAATAACACTTACCATGAATTGCATTGGAAAACCCCACAAACTAGAAACAAACACTCCCATGAGGGAGGAAGAAGTATCAGAATGGAGGAAAAGTTTTATTCCTCAAAACAATAACCCCTATCACAACAGCCTTGCTGACTCCTTCACCACTGACAGGAAATTTCTTTGAAAGAATCACGTGGTGCTAGAACATACAACTGCAGAGCTTCATGTATGAGACAGGCTATAGTCCCGACCAGGGATTAACAAAGAAAGTGAGAAGCCCAGTCCTCTCCTCTGTCTTACCGTTACTAAAAACCTAGCCATCTGCCAGAAGCCTGTTGACCTCTACAGGGCTTAAATGATACCAACATGAAGTCAAAGAAGCAAAACAGCTAAAACTTGCAGAAAAATAAAAAGCCCAGGACACTTCATTGTTTCACAGAGACTCCTGAAAGTTTGTTATCTTCACAAAAACAGGTAGAAAATCCTAGCAGACCACTGAAGGGCAACGAAATTACGAGGTCTGAAAATCCCAAACAAAAAGATGCAATGGACCTGATTGATTTGATTATTTTATTCCTGAGGCTTAAATCATTAAAAAGTAAAAACAAAGCACAGAAAACACCTACTGGAAAACCACTGTGTCCATGTTGTCCTTTAGGCATGTTTCCTCCCCCACCTCTGAAAAGTCATCTGGCATTGACATAATTGGGAGGAAGAATTTTCTCCCCTGGCGAACTCAATTAACTTCACTGCGTTTGTAGCATCTGTTAGAGCTGAATCTGCTATCTCCTTCATGTCTGACACAAGCTTCTACACCTACTTGACAGATCAAACAAGTTTTAAAGAAAATTACTGTACTTTAAAGGGAAGTTCCAGGGCTATGTCAAGTCAAAAAGTTGCAAGACAAGAGGTAGGTGATTGTTCCATTAGTACGAGATACACTCCCCTCAAATATTAAAACTCAGTGTATTTTTTGTACTGAAGTTTAACTTTTCATGCGATTTGCTATTTCACAAAGAAACTCCTTCACTCTTCATTCACCACAAACATCTGTAGAAAATTAAAGGAGGTTATTTTCCTGCTTTGAGCTCTTGAACTGCTTAATTTATCATATTTTGAAGACATAAAAACTCCTTGCTATAACCAGACATTTAAAAAACAGCATGAGCTACTGATCTAAAACATAGCCATAAACAGGTATATGCGTATTTGTGAGTAAGCATGTAGTAAATATTATTAAGCAACATATGACTACATAAAATACTAGTGCTATGTGCAACACCACAGAATGCCATGTCATTATATTACATGCCACATCACTCTTTGGTATCACCAAACCAAGTGCCAGCCCTCATCACAATTTACAGTCATTATCATTCAAATACAAATTCATTTCCCTACAGCCCTGATTGAACGTTCCTGTTTGTTGTACATCAATGCATAAACCTCCTAACAAACAGCCTAATATGTGCTTAATAGAGCTCCTCAGTTAAAACGTAAACGGATACAGAGCAGCACAGTGGGTAAATGCAGGTGTGGGAAAAACTTCCCTACCGAAACATATTTCCTTGTAATCGATCCTTAAAAGCAACTGGACCAGTATTCCAGCTCTCCCAGATGGCAGCCAGGAACTGGGAGCACTCAGTGGATGCACGATCGGGGAACAACATCAAGGTCTCTGTGGACCTATAACTCTCAGTTCTTAAATCTCTGGAAGAGTGTATCACAGAGGAAAACCAGTCGCTCCTATTTGGATACAGACCGATTAAAAAGCTATATACCCACCAAAGGCTCTCTGGCATTCTGGTAAGAAAAAGGCTTTGGTCAAATAAAGTCACTAACAAAATGGAGCCAAATTTGCAGCGAGTCGTTAACAATTTGCAGTGAGTTTGCAAAGCGCAGTGCGTCACATCTGACAGGCTGCTGATGTGATTTAAGGGAAGAGAGCAAAGGACCATATTGATTTCTCCCATCAGTAGGGCAAGCACTCTAGTAAGTTGACTTTAAAGCAGCTACATAGAAGTATTGTATCATCTGCCACACAAGTGCTAAGGAGGCTTTCAAAGACTTAAAAGATAATTTGGCACATAAATCTACACTATGGGCCGATGCAACGTCCTTCCTGAGAACTTTGTGTACTACTGAGGTTCTATCAGCACACCATGGAGCAAGAAAAACTCCTACCAAAGCAGAGCTGACTCTTCTCAGATCAGACTTAAACTACCAACACATGCTGGAGCACACACACAAGTCCAAGCTGCCCTAGAAGCCATCTCAAAGGTAGTTTCCACACAAAGATTCCACCACCAGTGCAGCTTCACACAATTTCTCTGCAACTCTTTGTGAGAGTTGAAGTCGTATCAATGCAAATTCCTCACTTCTTGTACAAAAAGTACACTCCATTTTTTTCAAGGAAAAAAAGGTAAGATTTCCACAGGAATGCCACAGGTCTTCTTCCTGAGCTAGTTATCTTTTTCTGCATCAGAGTTGGTATCCTTGAATCCCACTAGAGTGCAAAAGCTTCCACTACATGCTCTGTCCACTCCATGCACTGCTGCTGAATATATTGCACACTGACCTATGGATTTATTTAACCAACACTGGTCTCAAATGTCTTCAGCCCAAGAACTAACACATCCCTCAGTGACTCACCTCAATGAAAAGGAAAGATCAAACTCACCTCTAAGTTTGTAACAAGCTGTGTTTATTTTTTTTCTTAAAAGTACAACATTCAAATTAGTTTCCCAGGAGCTACACCAAAAAATATTTCAGTACAACTTACACCTGATAGACCTCAAGAGCTGTAAATGAGGATTCATCACCCAATGAGGTATTTTCCCTACAGGGATCTCGTTTTATCTCAGTGATACTCAACAACTTTCATCTACAAATTAAAAGAAAATATAAAAGTGACTCACAGCTGTTAAAAAAAATCTGAGGGGGATGGGAAAACAGATAAATTATTCAGGCTAATCTGTGTCACTCACTCATACAGATCTCTTCCAAATAGAGACAGCTTAATAGCAAAGGTCACAGAGCTAGGAGTAAAGAACATAGGTCACATAAGATACAGCATAACATAAATTTATACTGGAAACAAACTGGTGTCTGACTTAGAAACATGAGCTCTGGTTACTTCTGTAGCGAAGGAGGTGGATACACACACAAAGTAATAATAAAAGCAGGGCCATGGGGAATAAAAAATAAGGATTCATATAGGGACTGAAGTAAAACTCCAGATGTATTTTGGTTCTTAACCGCCTTAGAGGATTTTAATCTACCTGATTTAACAAAGGCTACAGAGGAATCTGCAACAGGATCAGCTTTGATCCATCTCTGCATGGTCGGTCTCTGTGCACACACTGCCCCATGCACCAATACCACCTTTCACACCAATGCTGTGTTTCCAACACCTTTCCTTCTCTAGGCTGATTATCCTAAGCTAGGATGTGTTTTTAGTCAATTCAGAGTCTAGAGTTCATTAAAACTAGATAGACAGACTGTTGCTCTTGTTTTCTAGTTGCTCTAGAAAATGTTACCTTTATCTATTCAATACTCAACCTGGTTTTCTGTAGTAGGTTCTCAGAGCATTAGCTTCTATTTTCTGGTGCAACACACTTATCATAGAATGGCAGGGTTG
>WBNH01001330.1:0-51200 GCA_013401255.1 Urocolius indicus
GGGAAGCTTCACAGAGAGATCTACATAGCCTGGATGGCTGGGCCAAGGCCAATGACATGAGTTTCAACAATGCCAAGTGCAGGATCCTGCACTTGGGCCACAACAATCCCTAGGCTTGGGGAGGAGTGGCTGGAAAGCAGCTGGGCAGAGAGGGACCTGGCAGTGTTGGTTGCCAGCTGACTGAACACAAACCAGCAGTGTGCCCAGGTGACCAAGAAGGCCAATGGCATCCTGGTGTGGATCTGGAACAGTGTTGTCAGCAGGAGCAGGGAGGTGATCATTCCCCTGTACTTGGCTTTGGCGAGGCCACACCTTGAATACTGTGCCCTGTTTTGGGCCACTCTCTACATACACACAATACTTTTGGCTAATAACAGCCTCATTTCTAAAGTAGAAAAGAGTAAGAAGACCATGATGAATAATTCTGACAATGGTGGAAGAAGCTCAGGGTCATTCATGAACATAAGACAAATATAAACCTTTTTTAAATCTCCCAACAAACTCTGAACTAACTAGATTGCTGCAAGGAAAACCTGGCTTAAAATGTCTTTAAATTTCCCCTTTATGAGAATGTGGAATAAATCAAGTCTTCTAAGTATTCTCCCAATTACTCTTTCACTTCTTTCTTTTTTTCTTTTCTGTATATGAATAAGTACATATACAAAGATACATTCTCTGTCACATGTTTTTTATGATTATAAACAGGCACTATCCATTTGTACAACATTGTACAAAGCAGCATGAACCATTAATAGGCCTTCTGCACTCTACACTATGAATAAATGCATGAACTCACTTTTTTTATGTGATTTGCCCAAAAATATGAAGAAACAGATATTGAAATATAACACTTTGCTAGTTATTTTCATCCACAGAAAATCCTCAGTAAATTTATTTTCAACGTACTGCCCTGGAATTTTTTCTATATGCATGCAAGTTGCTATTTGCTGTGGCAATTCTCGCTTTCTTCCCTCACAATCCACCTGTCAGAAAACCCAGACATACAGAACATGTAATTCTGAAGGAAACAGAGATTCGGGAAACAGATTCTACCTCCCTTCAATCAGTTGTCAGTCTCACCTCAAACTGAGATTGTTGTCATCACTATGGACTTAACTCAGTTTGACAGTAGCTGCATTTGTGCATGTTGGTCTTCATCTTTCCTGGTTAAAGCCTGGGCCTTGAGTGTCTGCTTATTTTGATTTGACACTTGTAAGACATCGAAAACTTGCAAAACAAAGTACAGCTCCACAAGTATCTAGAGTGCCAGAAGAAGACCCAGGTGCTGCTGAGGATCATCTCAAGTTGATATGAAGATGGTGAAGAGCTTCAAGGAACACCTAAGTTTTGCACCATTCCTCTTAACAGTGCCGAAATTGTGTGCCCACGTCAACAGACGTTAAAGGCTTCTGTTTGTGCTCATTATTTTATGGGATTATTTTACATACTTCATGGCCCATTGAAAAGGGGTTTTTTTTTTGTTTTTAATTAAAAAACTTTATGGGAGAATGTGGCAAACTCAATTTTCTGTCAGATTTAAGAAATACAACTTCTTTACTTGCTCGACCTTCACTTCTATTCAGTAAAACTGCTGTCAACTGTCATCCACAGTGTCTGAGCCTTGCACAAGCTTCAGCCACTTGCATTACTACTGCTAGAAACCACAGACTCAGCAATAAGGATGTCATCAGCATACTTAAGAGTACAACATCTCCTTCTGCCAATGTTAATACCACTATGGCAACCATCAACAGCAATACATACTATTATTTCACAATAAATATTGAACAGATGTGACAGCCTTGTCAAACTCCTTTCCTTGTGTCCAATTGCTCTGTTATACCTTTTGCTGCTTTACCCTTTGCTACTTTGCCTACTCTTCTCTGGACATGAAAAGAGATAGCCAAGTTGACCATCTGTGCAGGAAAGCACTTTTGCAACATCCATTACTGGTCCATATTTCCATATAACATACTAAACACTTTTAAATACAACGGCTCAAATATAACTGCAATAGTCTACTGCTTTTGGGTTTTTTTGGTTTTGATTTGGTGGGTTTTTTTCCCTATCATAATGTTGTAATTAAAATAAATGCAAATTATGCAGATTTTTACCAGTTCAACCAAGATCAAGATGCAGCTCAGCTACTACAATGCTCCTATTGTAGGCAATAGCTTTCTGGTTTTGCTTTGGTCATTATTTTCTGGAGATGATCAAATGTTTTGGAAGATAAAGAAAAAAAATAAAAAGAAGACTATGTCACAGTTCCTGTTTAACACTTTATGTACATTCACCTCATTAACCTTTACACTTAATTTTAAATGCTTTAAGGATGTTCGTGCAGTCAGAAGAAATTAAGTTAACACAGACTGGGAAATTAAATGTTACTTGTTCTTTTTAAGAAGGTTTTGCAGTATCTCACCTAGGGAAGATGGCTGGGGAACCATAAATTAGAAGAGAGGGTTAACTTATCCCAAGACCTGGTCACTAAGAGAATGAGAAATAAGCAGGAACAACCTAATCCAATTTTCCATCCATTTTCGTGCTCAACCACATACCATTCAAAAAACCACCAAAAGGTTATTCAACATCTAATTCTGTAGGTATTAGCCTTTAAATCAGAGCAAAGCCACTCAAAGAACCTGGGGAACGACCTGCTGAGTTCTGCTTCACCTCCACAGGCATAGGTTTTCTCTCTGAGGGCTTCAGAAGAAGCAACACAGTGGATATGTAATAGCATGCCTTTATCCTCTTAGACTTACTTGGTATGTCGGAAAAGGGAGTCTGATCATGTTCTAGGCGTGACTGTCCTGAAGAAACCAGTGTTTCAGTCAGTAGTTCTGGTGTTTTTTTTTTTTAATTTTCTTCTGAGTTGACGTGTTTGACAGGTGAAATTGTCACCTTAAGAGAAAAAGGGATGTGCAAAGCTGGGCAGACTTGGTAGAGCTGGGTGTTCCACAAGTAAGAGGAGGTGAAAGCTGAATCCAAGGGCTAGATATAGATGTTCTATCCTGAGCTAAGAATTACACATTGCTGAAGCTAATATAAGTGTTTTATGTGGAAGAAAAGGTAGGCAGACTGTATAGCTTCTCCACTGTTAAATCAATAATGTTGTGGTGTGCTGCTGAAATCCAGCTGCATGTCTGGGTTAGGGTTTTTTTTTTTCACCTCTAGGTCTAATCAATAAAGAAAAGGTGAAGAGGAAAGGCACAAACAATAGTTGGAAGCAGCTTTGATTCTTACTGATGATATTGTCTCTAATTTGGGTGACATCAGGCTCTTAGAAGAAAATTCTGGAGATACTTGCTGGCAACCATGAGATTTAGCTTTGTGTCTCCTTCCCTCCATCCATAAATACAATGACAAGGTCTCTGGGTTCATGCAAAAAAATTACCTTCAGTTTGTTCTTATTATTGTTATTTGACACACATGAGTTTTGTTTCCCTTGAAGAAAGCTCCAGGGAATAATTTGCTGGAAGTAGGAGACACGTGTACCATCTCCAAGACTCACAGATCATCCAGTGGCGATGCTTAATACAAAAGACAAAATCGAAGCATAAGAGTACAATAGTGTTTGAGCAGTCATATTCCAACATCTGGATGTTGCTGGGAAGGAGATAGCGTTGTTTTGTTATTTTTAAAGGATAGCCATTGTTTTATTGCTTTGTCTTGCTTTTTTTCTTTTTCCTTAAGTGATCCCTAAATACTTCACAGAGCTCATAGACTATGCATTGCTTAATCTGAAATGCATTCAGAAGAACACATGGATACATATAAAATGCCAATGAAGGAATAAAGGAAAAAAAATATTTCCTCCTAAATTAAAACTTGTGCACAATCATATTGGGGTTTTTTGTTTGTTTTGGTTTTGTTTTTGTTTTTTAATCTTGTTAGGGCTCAAGACATGATAAAGTCAGAGGCCTTGAACATATGTGACAACCTCAATGTAGATAAAAATGTCTAAACTCTCTACTTCAGTTGTAGCTTTGCATAACTAAAGACAAAGCAGGTATGATCAGCTTAGTTTCTCCATTTGGACAGTTCTTTGGCATAGTGCAACACAAGAGAGCAAGAGACTTTCCTCACCTTCCAACACTTCCACAGGAGAATAACAATAATAACCATCACTATGCTGCATGCTGGCCTTTCTTCAGGTCAAGGTCCTTATAGTGTTTCACAAAGACCAACTAATCATGCCTGAGAAACATATCTGAGCCATGAGTCTTTAACGCTTTTTTCAGTCCAGTCTTGATTCAAGTGTCTTGCAAAATCCACTCACTGTATTCTTACATGACCAGAGACAGAATATCCAAGAAAACACAGGTCCTGGTTAGTTTTAAGCAAAAGTAGTTTATCTGAACCTATTGGGACCCCTCACACACTCAAAAATGATACAACAGGTGTTCTCAATGTCATGTTCTTTGAGGGTCCCTTAATGGGTTGGACAATAGGCTGGGGACCACATAAAGAAATTAATTTACTGTGTAACACATTCAAAAGATGTCAGATGAAGAAAGGTCCCTTTGTAGGTCACATGAAAAGCCTTTCTAGGGTATAGGTGTCTGTGAGTTGCACTCTGAGAGACCTTGATGTAACAGAAATGAAACCATTTAGATGTTGACATGGAATAATTAAATATTGCAACAGAATAAAGGTTCATCTATATGCAACTGTTACAGTAATTCAGGTTTGGGTTTGTTGAATCTAGAAAACATGCATATTTTGTGAATCTCTAAAGATAATGTTTTATGTTCTCAAAACCAATTTGTAGTCTATGGGACTTTACATCCCCGATACTTAATACTATGTCCTCCTCTGCCCTGCCCCAAGAAATATTAAAGAGAAAGTACAACACCCCAGACAAGGGGAAGTCTATGCTATTTATCAAGGTAACAGCATAAAATCGTTGTTGAATTTGAATGAAAGGAAAACTCCCAATTGTTTGAGTATGGGCCAGGATTTCACCTTTTAAACAAATTTTGTTACCTCAGGGGCAGTACTTATTACAATGAGTTATGTAGAGTATATATCACCTTCAGGTTTTCACTACAGGTTATTTCTACACCTTTTTCTTAGTTTCCCTCTAAATCTTGTTTTTTCCCCCATTCCTTCTTGTTTTTTCACTCCTTACTCTCACTGTGCCCACCTCACACTGCCCCATCTTCTCTTAGGTTTCTTCCACTCTATCTTCTAGTCCTTTTACGGCATGACCAATGCAGAATGCAAACTTGTAAAATTACTATTCCAGTTGAACTTTCAAGCTCCTGGCACTGGTTTGGGTTTGAATAGAGGCATTGCCACTAAGTAATGGCTTTTGCTTTCATGATAAAAATGGTGGCATCAGGACCAGTGGGACAATTCTCCCCACAGCAGGGTGTTCAGGAAATTATAAAACCTATGTTTGGCTTCTGCTACCTTTTAATTTTTATTCTCTATAATAAAATACAAAAGGAACTTCCTTAATTTTCACATCAGTGTTTGCAGCTTAGGACTCCATTAATGCACCCCTCTCCTCGCTGCTGTTCTGTGCCCTAGTTTGCAGTCAGTTCATTCTGCACTGATGTATATTTCATTGCCCAAGGCTTAATTTTGATTTATTGTCCATCCATAAATTAGAAAAATATGCTCTGGAATTCCATCCCGCTGAAAAGCTGTGCCTGATGTCAGGGGACTGGGTGATATTTAAGATGTCAGAAATACATATTGGATTAGTGTGCTTTGTTTCCCCACAACAGCAGGTGTTTAATCATAGCTGATGGCTGAAGTTAAATGCATTAGGACAGGATCAGCCAAGAAGATGGAGTTTTTCTAAACCATACAAACTCCAGATAAATAACTCAAAACTAATTGTGTGTCCACATCTTAGATACATTTTTATTTACTTTAATACATTAAACAATGAAAATAGCCCCTGGCACTTAACTCCTCATTTAAGAGCTGTACAAATCTTTGATGCTAATGAGTGAATAGGTTTTGCATGGTATCATACTGTCCCTTCTCAGTCTTTAGAGGGCTTAAGATATTTTCTAACAAAAAGATAATTAAGAAAGAAATAAAAAGGAGTCAAGGAACTATAGACTATACTTTTTTGAGTTTTTTCTGTTTGGATGATTATTCCCATTCAAAAATTTAAGACGTGAATTTTAAAAAATCACTTACTACAAACAGGACCCTAAATAACACAAAACACATTCTGCATCCAAAGATTCTCCTGATTTTTCTTTTTCTACTGCTGATTTTTGTTTGTTACAGTTAAGCTTACTGCTCTGTTTATGTTAATGAGAAGTCTCTGTGTATAGAAAAATGATCAGGCCTGGTCTTGAGCAATTTAGCTGGAGGCCGAAGAGAAGACGCTTAGGAGAGCAAACATTTTCAAGGTCAACCGGTGAACTGTAACAAGCCAGTGAGATTCATGGCGAGAATTGTATATTTTGACACAACAGCGATTTGATTAAAAGAGAAAGTAATGGGTTTAAACAGTCGCTATGAGGATGTAGCCAGACTTTGTTAGCTTTTCGCAAATTACTTAACAGAGCAGTGATGGAACTGGAAATAGGGCTGTTTTGTGTAAGGTAAAGAAAAGAGGGTTACATTTGAAACAGGAATAATAAAAGATGGTTATGTTTAGTGTTAAATGTATTTCACTTCATTCACCTTGCAATGATTTCTAGGAAGTTTAGAACATCATAAATGTTATAGGCAGATATAATAAAGTTGACAGGTTTTAAGTTTTCTGGTATTCCAAACATGGTTGCAGTTACCACATTTCTAAAATCTCAGCCTTCTCTGAATAAATAATACTCCGCATGTATAGGACCCTTCTCACAGAGATAAAATCACTGTGAAGGTGGGCAATGGGAGGTACTGTTTATTTCATATGCTGCCCAGAGAAACTGAGACAGAGAGGATTTGACTCACACAGAATGAGTCAGAGGGAAATGTATGATACAGGGACACATTTCCCACTCTTCAGATTTATGCCCCAATTGCACATGATATTTAAGTGTGAGCTTGTAATCTAATCTCTAGTTACACCAAAGTGAGGCACATCTTTCAAACCTTTGTTGTACCCATATACCAGCAAAAGAGAGAGCACTTACTCAAAAGAGATATATTTATTATAATGACATTGTGCCTCTCTTGTCTTCCTGTATTAAAAGTGTTTAGAGCAGAATTCCCAAACCATGGTCCAAATTCAACACTTATCTCACAACAAGGTGAACTGCACTTTGCACATGTCCCAGAGACGCTTCCTTCTGTGACACTTCCTACCCCCTTCAAAGCAGAGGCTTTCCAGAGTCTGAGCTTCACTCAGAACTGTAAAATTTTATGTGCAACAGCCTTATGAGCATTTTGTCGGACTGGATGTTTTGACATTGGAGCTGCAGCGAATGTTCACCAGAGACTCATACTCCAACTCCTTTACTTTTCCTATTATGTCTGCATATACTGTTGTTTGCTTCTTTGCACACACATAAGTTATGTGAATATTTGAGCGTAGATCTGTTTAAAAACCACACAGTTGCTTTAAAAAAACCAAACAAATTGGTAAACAGAAAAATTCCTGTTAATGATGAAAGACTGCTGCCTTGCAAAAGCAGAGTAGGAGTAGGTGCTGGAGTCTTCCCAGGCAAACAAGATGAAGATTGTGACAGCAGGGTATTAAAAATGTTTGGATGTGACCAGAATAATCACTGTGGCCATAGGTTGCCTTTCATAAATAATCTGCTTTGTCATTTGTTTTTTTGGTTTTTTTTTTTTCCTAAATGTTTTCTTGATCAGTATTGCTTAAACTCACAGGATTTGATGTGTGTTATCAAGATGTGAGGTGAAGCTTCATGGTTGGATTAAGCCCATCTCAGGCCACACTGTCATCAAAAAGGAGTAATTCTACCTTATTGTGTGTCTTGAGCCTATGTTATCTAGAGTGAGACCACATAGTCAAACCAGTTCTCTGACCCAGTTGAAGTTCTATGTTCTTGATGGTCATCTGTGAGGCTGACCACTCATCAGGTTTTCTAAAAATCATCTTTGAGTTTGGTTCTCCAGCATTTGTTCTCCTTTATCTTAATACACAAGAAGATGCAGAAAACTTGCTAAAGATTAAGCCTTGGATGAGAGTCATCAAATAATATGACTTTAGTTTGCTCTAAAACTGTCTGTTTAGAATTAGTGTGACGTTGTAGCTGCCCCGAGTAGATAAGATTTGCTAATAATTTCCCTCTGTGCTAAGTCTGAATGAGGCTGAACTCACAGTCCTTGCAAAGATTCTGTAGAGACAGAAGATGGTTTTTATACTGAGGAAAAGACAAGCATTGTGTTTCCAATTCTGTTCCATTTATTTGGCCAGAAATTCCACTGAATTTTTTTCAGTAAGGAAGAGCTGAAGCCTATAGCCGTAATTCAGAATTCCTGGGAGCATTAGAGAATATAATTTAGAAATTAATGCAAACCTGATGTTTAGTCTAAGGAGATTGGAGACTGGAAGGCAAAGGCTAATGGAAAACCATGTTTAAAAATACATTAATATTAGTAGAAATACTAGCAGAAAAATATTCAATATGACAATCAACATTTTTGAAATAACTAGTTAACGGGAAAAATATTAATAGCAATGAAACTGAATACCAATAAATGTCGAGGAAGATTCCAGCCTATGTCTCTATGCAAAAGCAAACTACATCTAGCTTCACTTGATCTTCAGATTCAATATTTTGCAATTTAATACCAACTGAAAGAGCTTCCAGCTAACAAGTCCTTTAACCTCTACAATCCATAATAGTCTATCTCTTAGTATATGTAGTGAATTCCTCCAATTGTTATCAGTCATGAAAAATATTTTCCAGAGGCAGATTTCAGATTGAGCAGGCTATTTATCAGGAGTCACATTTCCTGATTTCTCAGTTCTTCCACTTACTCCTTATGTGACCTTGAATAAGTCACCATACTTCCATTTCCATCTCTGAACAAAGGGTATCCTACTTACTTATCTCTCAGGGGCTTTGTGTGTCTTAATCAATCAATATTTTTCATGACATTTTGAGATCCACAGATAATTAGAGATTCTATGACAATAAAACCCAAGTATTGTACACAGCTTATGGGGTTGTTTTTCCCCTCAGTGTCTTGTAACTACAGTGAGACTGATGAATGTCGGTTCATGTTTTTAGTGTACACTGAAAGGAAACACCAAACATCAGACAAGAATCCCAAATATTTCTTCAGTTCGATTATCCAAGTTATCCTATGAAGGAAAATAGAAATTCTCATGAGCTCTAACCTCTAACTCTACCTACAGAGTTACCATAGAAAAAGGAAAGTGATTTATTTTGAAAAGGAAGCACAAAAAGTTGATTGTGCTGGAAGTTTAATGCTAAACTTAACAGGTTCTTAGGAAAATGGTCACTTCCTCCAAACAGTAACATCATACAATATTTCTTTGGGGGCAATACACAGGGAGGGTCCCACACTATTTGTGTGGTCAGACACTAGTTCTTTCAGTGAGATCTGTAATTAAATGATAAATGATATTGTGGTCTGCCATGTTTCCACTTTCTCTAGTAATAAATCATTGGGACATTGAAATGTCCTAGGTTTTGCTGCTACCAGGCCTGCTTTTCTTTTCATGTGTGTGGCAGAACTTTGAACTACAGATTTTCTCATCTGCATCAGATACTTTACATTTCACATGTAAGAAAGAAGTGCAAAGTTTCATACACAAAAGTACCTGGGCACTACTTATGCTGTAGAGTTGTGATTACAATTCATGCTACAGGGTCAGCATGGGAAAAAGGTCCTGGACAATGCACAGAGAAAACAAAATGTTTCTGATTAGTCACATAATACATCATATCATAGTGCTGCACTTAATTAGAACTGAAAATATGCATCAGAAAGACAAACCGCCGTCAGAGTTTTTGTTTTCTGGAGTCATATCCATCTAGAGACTGCTACAATAGTAATTGCTTCCAAAATTAAAAAGAATCTGGATCCTGGCAGAGCTGAGGTGATGAAAGTAAAATTTTTGTTACAGCCCTAGGTGAAACTATGCTCTTCATTTTTAACTCGACAATTTCTCTATTTGGAATAACTGAACTTAATAACAATAACAATGATGATAATAAAATTGTACCTGTTATTCCAGACTGAGGACAAAGAAATGACTGAGATAATGAAAAGTAAGGTGTGTATTTTTTCTCTATTGGTTTGAAAATTGTAGTAATAATGATCTGTTTAAATTATCAAAGGAAGCTCATCACTTTCTGGATATGCTTCTAGTCACATTTGCAAGCTTATAAATGCTTAGGAACTAATTGGTCTTTCACATTTCCTAGTGGCACAAGCACTTTAGATTTTATTTTAAACTATTCCTGCTGATACAGACAAGATAGCACTGAGGCAGATCACAAATCTACATGTCATCCATTCCAAATACAAGTGCCCAAAAAAGCAATCCTCTCAGAAAAGTTGATTAGGATAACCAAATGTCAATGGTTAATTGATTTATTCATTTTAAAATACCAAATGAACACCAAACTTGAATGGGTTATAATTAAATGTATTATTTAATACTCTAATTGCTTATCTACTATTATGATCATTTTGCTAGTTCCATGTTTTTTAAAGTAGGGCCTTTGTTCCACCCAACTTCTGTTGGCAATAAGCACAGACTACAACTAATGCTGCATCACATTAGTTGTCTGCTTTCAAATCATGTGTATACCAGACCACATCTGGCATGATGGATTCAAATCTTTCAAGATTTCAGTTGAATTGGAGTGAATTTGACTACTTTGAGAATGTTGTCACATTCTAAAACTCAGACCAAATTCGTAAGTATTAAACTCCAGCCAAAACCAAGGTTTTGAACTCACACCATTAAGTTCATAAGATCATAATTAAGTTCATTAAGATCATAATCAATTTCATTTTCGAAGGCTACCAGGTGATATTGCCAGTCTAAAATGTGTAAAAATCTGTTGGGTTATTGTAGCTTATGTTGATATTGTTACCACTCTCTAGAATGGAGATTGAAACCATCTAAGGAAATGGAAACCCTTGCAAACAGAAATGGATAATAAATTAAAATTGTAATGTTTCACGAACCTCTGGTTTTACCTGATAGAGCATAACAGTTTCAAAACAATGTTTATAGTTATTCAACTCAAGATTACAGAGAAAACACCATCTCTTACCACAGCTGGAACTAGTAAGATCCCTAATTTTTTTTGTTAACGCATTACACAAAACCATCATTTCTAACCTTTGTAAGGGAGGAGCATTTTCTTTCAGGATCAGGCAGCTCTGTAATAATTTGGGAATGGGGAACTCAACGAAGAGCACAGATTAGACTACAGAGTGAGAGTAGCACCTGCAATGTCCTTATACTGGCTGTTTTAATTTCTACAGCTCCGCTTCAAGTCCATGTTTTGAAGAACCTCAGGTACCGGTGAGGGCAAAGGAGGTCGTCACAGGCATGGAATGGCTTCCAAGCAAAGAGATTTCAGCCTGGAAAAGAGACAAGTCCTACAAAATTGCTTTCACATGACTATTATCTAATACTCTAGACCAGACTGCAGAGTTAAATGGGAGCTGAGACATCTCATCTGGGAGTGCTCCACTTCTGTTCTTTAGGCAAACACACTACAGGGGACTACTCTGCTGCAGCATCTTACACATAAAGTTAATGAACAGGGAAGGTAAATTAAATCTGACATATCAGCACTTGTTTTAGGGATCTTTTCTGCTGGCCCTTCTGGATCTGCAATAACCTGATTTGTAGCACTGGGAATGTTGTCCTCCTCTTAACTACCTCAGGACTAGCTCTGAGGTCATCCATACCTGTTGTGAGCTGCTGATGTCATGGTAAAGTGGTGAAGCCTCATCTGGAGTACTGTGTCCAGTTCTCGGCTCCCTAGCTCAGCGGTAAGAGGGAAAGGGAACTTCTGGAGAGAGTCCAGCACAGGGCCACCAAGATAATCAGGGAACNCATATGTGGACCTGCTTCTGCAGAGGAGTTGGACTAGATGATGTCTAAAGATTCTTTCCAACTCCTATCGTTCTATGATTCTATGATTCTGTGACACGGGGCCACAGAACTCACGGCTCAGTGCTACTGTTTTCTCCTTATTTATGTTTTTTATCATTACTCTGTTCAGCCACACAAGGCAAACTGTGTTTAATAAATTAGCCTAATGGATTCCGCAAGTGGTTTGTGAGCAGGGTGCTTCCTCCAGTTAAGAAAAACATTTATATTCCCTTTCCCTTTGCTTTTCATGACGATGGGAGTAAGCAGAGGGCAGGGGACAGTGGGGAAGCAATCCCTCCTGTCATCCCTGGGGCCAGGGGAACGGCTGGGGCCAGCCTCAGAGGAGGCGTGGGGAGCCGCGGGGCACTGGTGCTCTTTGTTTCTTGGCTGGCGGCTGGACAGCCTGGGGCTGTGGTACCTACCACAGCTTCCTCGGCAGGCATCTCCCTCCCCTTCACCATGCTGCACGTTAAACTCTTCCAAAGGGGCCTCTTTAACAGCTCCCCATGAAATAATAATTCATTATGTCACTAGGAGGGAAGAAAGGGAGTGTAAGTGTCTTGATGGGATTAGCCGAAACCCCCACAGAGATGATTTAGGAGCCGTGATAATTCATTTAATAGGGGCCTGGGGTAAATTGCTAGACAGGGAAATGTAACTGAACCAGCTTAGAAAGGGCGCATTACAGGTCTGTATATGATAACTGGCTTCATTAGCAATATTTAAGAGATTTCATTTAAGAATGAGTCGTAAAATGCAGAACTATTTCATCCACCTGGTTTGGTGGCCTTTAGCTTTACTCTGTCTGAATATTAAATTAGAAATGGCACTACAGCAACACATTTTGGAAACTGTTCTTTTGGCTGTTATTTGTATGGTTGGTTTAGCTTCTCATTTGTTAACCTTTTAGAATGAGTATCATCGAAGCGGCTAACCGTACATTCAGAACTCTGAGAGATGGGGAAGGCTCCAATGACTGAGAACAGACTGCTGTAAAACTTAGTAAAAACTCCAGTTTCTCACTGCTGTACACACACGGGTTGAGAAAGTGCTGGCAAACAGCAAATGATTTCAATGAAGCTCAGTGAGCTAGCCTCCTTCCTGTGGAAGATATCTGATTATGCAACAGCTTGGATGGGTGGAACAACAAGCACACACAGAGAAATAATCATCTGGACTTTGGGAAGCCTACCATCCTGCACCGCAGAGCTGAAGTTTACCTCAGATGCTTTTATTAGCAGATGCTGGGTTTAGTTTTGGAAATGGAAAGAGAGAAATCACAGATTTCTCCGACTTACTAACATTTAAAAAGTGGTAATACTGGAAAAATTCTGCTTTTTTTTGAAGTGTGGTGCAAATGCATTTTTTTAAGCACAGTCCAAACAAAAGGCTAGAGATTCCTGCTCAGCCTATATATGGGTAAATATATAGGCTTAATGAACCAATTTCTGTACAGCTTTGCAGTTTCCTTAACTCCTCTGGGGCTGTAAGACACAAACAATGGCAGAACTTGGTTTGGCACTTGGGTGGTTAAGGCAGGGAGTGTGCGGTGGTGGTCATTACTCACAGAAAAGGAATTGTTAAGGATAAAAGGCATTCTAAAGTGTTTTAGCCATTCTTAATACTGGTGTCTTACGTGCTTGTCAGGTAAGATTTCAGTATTATTTGTCACCAGTACTTGTGAGTTACAAACTTTGGCTTTTAAAGATCATTATTTAGAACACAATTTTAATCTATTGTCCTCTTGGATGCATTCTGGGAGACAAGATACACTTCAAAGTTTTGAAAAATGTTTAACAGATACAAATAGTGGGTCATAAGCCCATGAGATTTTTCAACGCCACCTTCTTATTTATCACCTTTTCACTTTTTTGTCACTGAAAAAAAAGGGAATGAACTCATAGAAATGTGCCATCAAATAAACTATTAAAGCAATTCTGCCATAAACATATGTGCTTCTTACTTCTCTGAAATATCAAAATGAAACAGTGATATTTTAACATCGCCGTACAGGATTAGAGTAAGGTTTGCTGATCATGTTTTATCTGGGGATGTGGCCAGCTGAATTGTATTGTGATTCACCGTGCAAGATACTATCACAGAAAAACAAATATCTGAATTCTTTTTAGCCCTCACGCGAAGCACAGACACACTAATAAACTCTTCTAATCAAAAAAGACAAGTAATTACATATAAAATGATGCTATTACACACATAGGGTCATACAACTAAAGGATCAACCACATTTTCTTTATTAAAATTTAGCAAAAACTCCTGTCTCTGCAACCACAGAAAGCCTGGTGATATTACCACCTTTCCCTCCCCCGCTCCCAACTTTGAAATTCCACAATAAAAACGTTGCACTTGGTATGATATTGTAAACTGTTCTGAAATATGGCAAGCAGTATCTTTATCAAAGGTAGCTAAAGATATTAATAACTACGACTGTCAATTGCAGGAATAAGACAAGTGTTTTAATAAATCTTCACTAATACTCCATACAAATATAAAAGAATGACTAGCTTTCTCTCCATCCCTTTCCCTAGTGACCGCTGCCCGTTATGACTTTGAATGATTCCCTTTAATGGAAGACAGCCAATTCTGTCCATTATTCCAGATGGTCAGCTCGACTGCAAAGTTCCACTAACGCTTCTCAGCATTCAGACGTATCTTGCCAGCATTTTTGCTTTCCGTGATAATCCAGTCCAAGATCAGCCATCTAATAGTTGGCAGACAAAATCTGGACTATCTTGCTGATTAGTTACAAAATCCATTTCAGTATTCATGTTAGAAAGTGCACAGTGTTTTCCTGCTTGGCTCGTACTAAAAGAGAGTCAAAACAGACCAACAGCTCTATAATAGCCAGTAAGTAATACATTAATCATTTGCTGCTGCACAGCTAAGAGGTGACAGGAAAAAATATAAGCAGACTTTGTGGGCACATGCTGAACTGGGCTGTACCTGCATGATAATCCTGTCCGTTACCACAGTCTGCGCTAAAACGGAACAGGATTTGGTCCAGTATCTTTCTTGTAGCAGGCATTTCTTTCTCTTGTACTGTGGATATTTGACATGCTCCGTCTTGATTTCTGTAAAAGCAATTTAAATCATGCAAATATTTCATGCTCTAATCAGCAGAAAGTAGATAAGTACTGGCCTGTGCATGCAATTTACCAAAGTTCAACTAATTTTTCAGTTAGTAGATAATGGCTGGGTATTATAAAGTAATGCTCATCACTTCACGCGAGCATTTGCTTATTGCTGTTCTCTGTTAATACAAAGAGGCATTAGCAGACACTTGTAAATTTTCCAATGTACAGCTTGCATAAAAACTAATGACAACAACAACAAACGACAACAACTGCTCCCATTTAAAGGCACTGCACCTAGAATAAATATTGCAGGTGTCCTTGGAGACAAATATTTCGAAGTGCTTACATATCCCTCTCGCATGCCTTCTAGCATATTGTCATTTGCAAAAGTGTGCTACAAAAAGTGGGCTTACACATTACTTTTGTGATTTTCTGTAATGGGATGCTTACAATGCCACTTTTCCGGCCTGGAAATTAAAATGATTTGATTAATTTTGTAAACCCAGAATAGTTCTAGTGAAAACAGACTGGTGGTTTTGACATTGAATTACATGGAACTGATCCAGGTTTCTACCCTTGTACAGGAATACAAATTGGGCTCATAATTGTGCATTTCATTGCAATAATACCCATTGCTGAATTGATATCTTTTATTTTGGACAATCTCATACTTAAAAATATTCATGGAATATTCAACTACAGGATGGTATTTCATTTTTTTAAATAAGATTGTTTTTAAGAGAAAACTAACTATGCATTTGACCTCCTGGCTTTTGCAGAAATGATTATCCCTGTAGCACTATCAGTACTTTCAATAAAATCAAGTTTAACTTGTGTTTGAAACACACATTACAAATAGATGTATAGATGAACGAGATATTGAGAAAAGGAATAGTACAGATTATGAATATTAAGATTTATATTAATCTATAAGCCTATTAAAGTACAGTAAAACCTGTCCTTCAGACCACCTTTTTAAAGATATCACCTCCCTGATGGGACCACTAAATTTCGGGCCAAATTATTTTCCCATAAAGAACAATGAAAAGAAAATGATTATATTAAGACTACTTCTACTATGGTTTCTTTTCATTGTTCCACCAAAAATGATTCCAAACAGTAAAATAACATTGATTTTGACCTTGTTAATGAACCTGAAGAACTTCAGGGCATACTTGACCATAGATTTCCCTTTAAAGACGAAAAAACTGAAGTGCAGCCATCATAATTTCATCAGCCTTGGCAGAAGATATGTAATTTCAGTGGTATTTTGGATAGACAGCTTGTCTTGATATTGTTAATGTTCCACAGGGAGAGAAGTGTGGGTTTTTTCTTCATACCAACACTCTTAAATAGTTCTGTAATTTGTATAGCATTGATGAAGTCTTCTGAGAGTCAAGAATATTTTAAAAGGCTGTGTTGTACAAATTTATATACTATTATGGGATTAATTTAATTTTTCCAAGATAAATCCATCTTCCCTATGGTAGGAACTTTCCGGAGGTGTCTCACTGGGACTTCTTCACTCCCTTTAGGAGGGCTACACCTAGTCAGTGTAGAAACTGATCACAGCTTCTCTCCTGTTAATACGAAGGGTCTCAGAGACTGCAAGTCCCAGCATGCAATGTCTCAGTTTGATTTCAGCAACCTTGCCTTTGCTGAGACCTCCAAACAGGATACCAGTCTGGATTAGGAGAGTTTAAAATATGGGTTGCCTTTTACTGTTTCTACCATGCTATGTCTGTGCATGCAATCTAGTGTGTTTCACACACACCTCTGCTACATATTTTTGTATGTGTTCATACCATTCAGTGTATTTACATCCTTATGTTGTTACCTTATGTGGAGGATCAGCATTTTAATTGCTGCTGTCACTGGGAAATTTATACTTTGGCCTTTTATAGATATTGTACTAACAGGCTTTTCCCAAGGCAGTGAAAAAACAGAGTTAAGAAACAAAGATGCAACTTCTTCCAAATCCAGCATACACCACAATAGTAATTTTTCTTCTGTGTATAGCCTCAGTTTTCCTGGAACTAAAATAAGCCTTTCTAATGCCAAAAAGCCAACTACGATAATTCTATTAAGCTTACAATAAGTCTATTAGAGCACTGGGTCTTTCTGTAACTGTTTGGAGTCCCTGTCTTGCTGAAAACATATCCAGGGATTTGGTAGTGCTCATAGATCCGAGCAGACAGAAGAGATCTTTCAAGCTAAGAGCTATAGTTTGCCTTCATCAAAATTTCTTTGGCCTCTTCAGTAGTGGGGCATGTTTTTCCAGGGTAGCTACTGCTCTCCAGCCCAGAAGTGGACAATTAAGTGAATTGTTTGGGACCTGAGGTGGGATAGCTTTAAGACAAAAGGCTCTGCATACCTCATCTGTTTCAATGGAATAGCGTGCTCATCTGAACTGGGAGCCCTCAAAGGAACCTCTGCTAGTTCTCTGACCAGCCAAAACTGCCCCTTTGTGGTTGGCCGTACCAAAGACCAAAGCTTTTTTGACATCTTGACTTCTTTTTTACTTGTCAACATGAGATTCAATTTAAACTATTGTTGCATTAGATGAGGCACAATCTATTAAACTGCAAATTAGTTTTAATCCATTGCTTTTATATGACTTGTTGTGCTGTATTGCTCCAATTCACAAACCACTAGTTGTGAATGCTAGTACTGTTGGTAGAAACTTTATGTTGGTGGTCATGGAGCAGGAATGCTTCAAGTTGATGTTGTTACCAGGCACTTCATACAACAAAATCACAACTCAGACCTGCAGTTGTAGGAGTAGCTGTGCCGATCTCATGGTTTGTTGATTCCCAAAGATGCAGATTTCAACTCCTCTCCCTGTTAGTCCTTTCTTCTCTCCACACTCCCCTCCCTCTCACTCTTGGCCACATGGTCCCACCACCTGCCTTGCACTGTCTCCTTTGCTCATCAGCACCTCCCTCCTTTTGTTTCAGATCACTCACCCAGCAGGAAATCACCCCCTTTTAGCTGCATTAGTTTTCTGCCAGGTTGGCAAGCTGAATCAGCTCTCAGAGGAGCCTGGCGAGGTTTAGTGTGCGTGGTAAGTAGCAGAAGTGCCCGGCTGGGAGTGGAGAGGGGAAGAGGAAGCTGAGTAGGAGCAGGACCTCCCCTTGTTGGTGTCTGTGGTCTGGCTGGTTGATCGGCTCGTCCCATTGAGTTGAAGCAACCCAAAACATCAGGGCACTTTACAGTATGCAGTAATCGAACTGATAGATTTCTCAGACTTCTTTAACGGATGTTCAACTGCACTGGTAAATTCTGCTTCATTAACTCACATTGTTAACCCTTCAAACTGCAGCAGCGTTGCTTTTGTTAGTAAAGAAAACGGTTGCAACTTAGAGTTAACAGGCTAGTGCTCAAAAAACAGGGGTAAAGGAAACAAAGATTAATAAAAAAGCACTGAAATACACTGAAACGAAGCTCTGCAATTTAGGTCTTCCATTATGAGGTGCTGATTTTTGCCACGGCACGTTGCTGTCTACAAATGCATGATAGGGCCAAGCCTGCATTCCTTCTTCAGCCCATCTTTCTGTAATGGGAGTTTTGGCAGAGTGGTTTGGCAGCTCTGCGGTACTTGAAAGGCTGGGGTTTTTTTTCTTATGCTTTTTACACACCACTCTCTCTTTTTGTTAAAATGAGATTTTTCTCTAAACCTGTCAAAATTTATACCAATCCTCAGCTCATTTGCTTCCAAACACACATTTTAATGTGGTGTTTAAAATGTTTGTGTAGGCATGTTAACACACACACACACACACACATATACATGGATTCTTGCCACCCCATACATTTGGGCTAAAAGGGAAACCATTATTTTCATTTTGTTTCATTACTAGTATCCGATGTGAGACACAAATTTGTGACTGGCTAATGAGCAAATGTTAGTGTGGCACAACAATGTCTGTTACGGAGTGTCTCAATAAGGGTTTGTTAAAGCCAGGGCTTTATTGTTTCTCATTCCTCCACAGTTCAGTGGACTAAATGCAATTTATTGTCTTTTCACTTTTTTCTCATTTCTCCCAAAACTTCCCAGTGTTTTACTTGCTGCATCTGAATTGGAAGCCACAAACATCTCTGTATTATTATCATCCATATAGCATGGTAGATGCACTTGGATGATTTATAAATAAACAAAATGAAAAGTCTTTGCCCAGAGGAGCCTACAATCTAGTGCCTGAATGCTGCAATCACTATCACGTGGGTGGGATTGCTGTGTCCATGTGTTACCAACTTGAAAATTGTGGCTGAAAGCTTTAATTCTGCAGTCAGATCTGTAGTGAGGAATAGATCCAGGCCCCAGTCCTGCAGTCGGCTGTGCTGGCTGGGAGCCCAGTGCCTGCACGGAGCCTGGCAGCAGGGCTTCACCAGCAGACAGGAAGAAGCAGAGAGGTCCTTCGCTACTGAATTTAGCTTGTTAGTGCTGCAAATCAAAATTATTATTTTTTTCTTTTTTTCCCCCCACAAGAAGAGCTCTAAATTAGCTCACACCTAATACCCTGTTCAGGTTTGTTGGGGAGATGTGGGTGTTATGTCTTGGGCGACAGGATTCAGAGTTCCTTGGTGCAAAACACTCTGTCTGGCATGCTTCACTGCTAATTGTGCAGCCCTTGTTCAGGCAAAATTCCTGTTCTCTCTCATGGGCATTTTGCCCAAGTAAGGAAACAGGCCTCATTTTAAAACAGCCTGTATAAATGAGCATCTTCTAGCTCTAACCTGCTTCAAATAGTCCATTGGCTACGAATGGATGTACGTGTATCTATATGGATGAAGAATATTAACTCACAGATTTTATATAATTAAAATGTAAAATATCAACATTACATACAATTAATAAAAGCAATCCTTTGATTTATGAGTCTTTGCTGATATATTGAACAGTATGGCTATTTTGTGATATATATCTGTAGTAATTATATATTACAGGGTTATATAGCTTTTTGAAACAGCAAAATGTAAAATGTATATTTAAAGCCTTTGGTCACCTATTGGGAGTGATGTTAATTATGATTTGTGAATTATTTTCTGCATGAAATCACAATCTTTACAATAACAATATATAGATTATGAACTTCTCAGAAAGCCTAATGCCTGTGGGTGATATTTTGGTTGTTTAAGTACTGTCATTCTGGCAGAGCATTAATTTAGATTTTCATGCTCTAGTCAGCACCTTGGATGTCCTTAGAGTTTTACACTTGGATTAAAAATACATTGAATTCATCAAGCATATTGTTAGTAAAATGAACTTGGGACTTCCCTGTTGCAAACCCAGTTTTATGATTTTCTGACTCTAAATGAATGAAGAGAATACCAGAAATGTTTTCAATTTTACAGTATAAACTTTTTCTCCCTAGCCTTGTGCAGCTTTGAATCTCTGAAATAAACTATGTGTAAATAGCTATTGGACTGGCCTCAATATTGAAAATTGATCCCATTCCTTCTCCAAATATGCCAATAGCAAGACCACCAGTTCCTGGAAATCATTAAATAGAGTAGATCAGATATGCAGCTGGTTCAATTACAGAGATGGATATTTGAAACATTTCTACAGCAAGTTCAAAGCTCACATACCAAAGAACTGTCACACACACACACAAAACCCCTAGCGACAAGGCAGGAAAGATCAGGATGCAAGAGAAATAAGGAGAATTTGCACCAAAGTACATTATATTGTGGTACAAAAGAAATAAATCATATGTGTATGAAAATCATAAGCTTTAAGCTTTGGAGAGGGTTGTGCAATTGACAATCAAATGGAGCTTAAAGGAAATTACGAGGTTTTACACTAAAGTCCTGAAATAAAGAAAGTAATATTTTACAGCAAAAAATTGCAAATGTCAAGATTAAATCGTAAGACTTTGCACCATTGAGCTACTAGCTAGCTCTATAGCTTCTTCAGTTCTTAACACAGGGAAAGACCAACTTTCATGCTCAATAAAACTTAAGAACTTTAGAAATACATTTAGAGACATAAATCATATATTTGTGACTTTACCTCCTTCAATAGCTAATTATGAAAAAAAAGAAAAGAAAAGACTGAATATGTGAACTCCTCAGCAGCCAACCTGTTCTTGCATTCATTTTTAGGCTCATTTTTAATCACTTTTGTTTGTTCCAAGGAAATGCTGATAATTTTTCTGCTTACAGGAAGGTGGCTGCTGTAAATGAACAATGCAGGGGATTTTCGTGTCTGTCTTACCTCTGAAGAATTTATCAGCAGTATTGAGATCTTGATTAAAAAAACCTTGGAGCAATCAAGCCAAATCAGATTCAGAAGTGAGAAAACCAGAGCTCAGATGCCCAAACTGCTTCTTTTGATCCAAAGCCGGACAGGTGGTGACCCAGATTGAATCAGTAGTTGTGGGAATGATTAGATTCACAAACAGGGTTATAAAATTTTATATGGAAATGCCAGTGAAAGTCACAAGATCATAGAGGAAAAGACCTTATAAATTACCTGAATGGCTATGAAGCATAAAGGATATAAATTGAGCAATATTGCCCATACTTAGTTTACTGACATATGGTATGTAGCTCCACATGATATACATGCTAACATACTTGTGAACCCAGTATAATAATGAGGTTACATACCTCTTTAATAATTTAAACATGAAATAGCTACTTGTTCTGAGGCATATGAAGTCACACAGATGCATTATGTATTGTACTACATAGGTATGCATTTCTGCTTGTCCTTCTTTCTTCACACAGTATCCACTGATCTAATAACATATAAAACCTTTCCTTAGAAGCCTTGCCTCTTTTATTACAGATACAGTCACATATGCACACTCTGGGCGTCTTCATAAGGGGTTAATTTTGTGAATCTGGGGGCATTCAAAGAGGGATATGGATTTCTGGAGGGGGACCCTCTGTTGGTACCTGTCAGTACAACACACACGAAACCCTCAGTTTACACACAGGATGAAAACGAGTATTATTCCTTTTTTTTTTTTTTTCTTCTCTCTCTCTCTCTTTTATAGATTGATCCACACCTGTACCATATGTAAATACATACAAGACATACAATAGCAAAATATTTCTAGCCCTGTCTACCCAGCTGATGCATTGATCTCAGTGGATTCCAAGATATAAACTTCAATTTGGCCCCCAGTCACTTAGTGGACACTGCCACCAGCAGCTCTGACACGGGGTTATTTGTTGTTGCTGTTTGCTGTCCCTGTTTGCACATTAATCCAGTGACAATTAGGTGTCAGCGAGCGTTGTTTCTGCTCGCTGATAGCCTTGGGCTCTGCGCTTGAAGCCCTAATCAGGAGTGTAAACTCTGCTATATTTCAATTTGGAGAAGCGCTCTTCCGCTAAGAGGCCCCTGGCACTGCGATAAATAAAACGCCTATTTACTCTATTGCCACACTTAGACATCTAATGCACTTACTACCAGCCCCCTAATCATGGCCCACAGTTAAATCCGCCTATAAATCACTCCATTCTCATCCTGCAGATTAGCGAGGCCATTTTCCCCAAACCCCGCAATGAGCACTGTTTCCTTTTCTTGTTAGTCAAAAGCGAGATGATTTTTATTAGGTTAAAGACGAGCTCACAGATGGTAAATCGTGTGGAGGAAAATGAGATGGAGAGTCCCGTGGCCCAGCAGGGGCGGCAGGTGGGATGGGGCGGGCAGAGGCCCCGGTAGCCCCCTCTGGCAACACAGCATCCTGTGGCACTCGATCTGGACGATGTCTTGCTGCACAGTGTACAAAATGGCAGTGACTCACAAGTGTGACGAATGAGTGTGGCCTCAACTGGCAGTACTGTGGGTGGCGGGGAAAAGGGGGTTGGCTGTGTGTGTACCCACTGCTGAGTGTGTCATTGGAGGCCTCTGGATGCATGCAAAGCAAGCTGGCATGGAGTTAGGTCTGGAGATATACCCACGTAGCATATGTACAGTCCCATCAGGAGCAGTCTGGCTTTATCCTCGCAGCACTGCTACTCAAGCACACATCTATGCCGAGTGTTTCACACAAACACCCTGCAGTTTGGACTTCCTTAAAAATATGACTCTCTCTCTCTCAAACCTTCTTTATTTACCTTCAAACAAGCAGCCCTACCTTGGATACAGCTGTTTTAGCAGAGCCAGGCATATAGTAACAAATAACATAACACATTTTGCATTTTTATTCTCAGCAGCTGGCAAGGAAGGTAATCTGGTTTTTGTTTTGTTTTGTTTTTTTTTTAAATAAGTTCATTATTCTCAAACATCCGCTGAGTAATTTCTGTGAACAATTCACAGTCTTGTTCAGGTAAAGTTTTTTGCATGTATCTGATATTTTAGATTCTGCCTGGGTTAATTGGTTGTGTAGGTCATGCTTGTTTCTGCATATCCTTGACTGAAGTAGCACAGTGCTGAGATATCATATTTCCCATGCAATAACTGTAATAAATTCAAAATTCATTATCCATAAATATTCTGCAACATTTGCTTAAAATTTTGGCTCAAGCTCCTGCCAGTGGATACCTATATCAGGAGGGCCATAGAACACAAGCACAAAAGAGAAGCAAAGCACAGCCTGATGACAAGCCTTTAAGTGACTCAAAGAAATCATCGAGGGATCCTTTTATTTTTACAGCATTAGTCCGTTACCCTTGATATGTGGCAGAAACACATCCCATTTCTTGGCAGGGAAGCTTTCACATTACCTATGTAAAAGCCAGCCAGAGGGATGTCAGAGATTTACATCACCCATGGAACACAATTTACATCATATGTGAACATGCACCCAGATGGGACATTGAAGGAAAAAAAGGCAGCTGTCGTCATGGTGGCACGGGAGGCCCACACCACTGTGGTCTCTGCAAATTGACCCTCTGCCACCAAGTCCCTTCTGCATGCTGACGGCTGCTGGAGAAAGCTGCAGTCCCTTTTCTTAGCCTCCTCTCCCTACTCCTTACTTTTCAGGCTCTAAACGGGGTGGACTACAGTGAAGAGCTCCCTGTAATCTCTGTTTAACCATTTCCATATGACAACTACTTTGGATCCCCAAAGCCTGATGAAAAGGCCAGAAGCCCTGGCTCTGCTGGGGAAGTCTCCCTGGGGAAACATATGTAAACAAAGCCCTGCTCTGTAGCCTTTTGCACCTCACTCTCTTTTCCCATTCTTGCTTGGATCTCAGGTGGAATTAAAGGGATTAAAGCTGAGCGTAAATGAGGCGAGTGTGTAAAATGACTCCTTTCTGAACCAAACGGCATGTTCCGTGCTGAGGAAATGAGATGCCCATTTAAATCTCATCCATCCACCGCCTGTGGCCACCACCATGTACCTGCCTACTTAGCCCAAGGGTTAATTAATTGAGGCTTCAATGCACTATTGCAAGAGCATTATTGCATTTGATACTCTACATCTGTGATTTAAAACTCTTTCAGTCCCTTGTCAGCAAGGGAGGGTTTTAACTAGGAAATTAGCATTCAGATAAGGGTACGCTCTATTTGCTTCTGAAAGGAAGGAAATATTAAGGATGCTGGTGCACAAACCAAGCTGTAATATCCTGTCCCATCCTAGAAAGGGCTCTTGGGCCCTGCTTCCCAAGGGGACACTCTGTACAAGGGGAATGGGACATAAAAAAGGAATTACAATCTTCAGTGGAAATGCCATATAGCAGAAAACAGATAACTGAATGTGTTTTATTTTTCAGAGACTTGTTTTTATTCTGTGGTAATTACAAGTTTCCTGTCTTGACACCTGGCTCACTTTAAACACCCCATCAGCCAGCCAGGTTATTTCCATGCTATATTTCAGGCTTCTCATGGAGTACAAATATTAGTATTACTCTCCATCTAGTTATGGTGATGTTAATAATCGCCTTTATTTTCTCAAGATAAGCAGAAAAATAACCATTCCTTACAGTCACATAATGTCCTTGCATTACACTCAATGGCAGATGTGTGTAATCTCCAACCACTGAAATGTAACACACATTTTCCAGCAATAAAACACAATAGTTTGGGATATGAAGTGACAAAGGAAGTATCCAACTGAAACGGCAGGAAGAGTTAAACAAAGAAGGAATGTAATTTCCCCAACCTTGAGTCTAGCTACCAAACCTCGAAACTGTGAGAAAAGTGCAAGCCACAAGTGAAGAAAGTGAAAGCCATGCATGAGCTATGTTGATTCACACAGTGGATCACCTTGCTGTGAATCTTTTCTTTTAAGAGGACTGCTTAGCTCACGTGGAGCTTCTCTCCTGTCTGCCTTGAAAAGGGCCACTTGCACAAGAAAGGAAATTCAGAATTATGTCCCAATGGGTTTTATCTAGAACCATACCAGAATTGCTGCCTCATCAGTCCAGAGCTAAAAGCCTAGGACCAGTTTTGGCCATGGGGAAGGTCTGCAGTGGGATAGGCAGCCACTTACCCCAGGAGATGGTCCGCAAGGCACCCTCTCTAGGGTACCAGTGCAGCTGCATGTGGTTTGGTCCATCTGCACTGTCTGTTGCTGGAGCAGGGCCACCCTGGGGTGAAATGTAGCCTCCACATGTCCAAGTACAGCAACAATTGCACGGCCACCTGAAACAGGAAGTGCAGATTAACTTGTCCAGTTGAAACTACAAAGGGAATTTAGGAAGAAAGAATGCAATCAGCCAGGACACTGAGGTTAACACAGTTAATCTTGTGGAAAGTGCAATGGGACCTTTAATAACTGCAACTGGTCAAGGCCTCGGTTTTACGTCTGGTCCCAAAGATGGCACTTCCCGGTGGCCGGAGGAAGGGAACAGTGCCACCTGTCTACCGCAGCACTGGCACCTCTCCAACACCCCAGCTCACCTGGAAGGTGTCACCACCATCCTGGATCTGCCGAAAAATTGAAGCGCCATTTTTCTCCCTTGTTTTCATTTATAGATGGTTTGTTCTTCCTCAGGATCCTTCCTGTCTATTAGGTATGACGCCTGACCTTGGCAAGCAGAATTGTTATTCTGGGGGATGACCAAGGACTGTCTCCCAGGGCTAATCTGTTATCCCACCAGGCATGGGGAAGAGTGCAAATGGCACTCTTTTTGACCGAGTCACACCATGTTTGTTCAAGCTTCTTGACAGACAGCTCTTGAGTACTGTGCAGGGCTAATTGTCTTTGGCTTAAGAAGCTTGTTAGATGTTTGCACAGAGGTTTTTTTTAAAATTCTTTTAACTATTAATCTTTGAACTACAGCACTACCAACTCCACTGTGGTATTTTAACAATGCATCGAGATTGCTATATGCAGTTCAGGTCTATGAACAATGACCCAGGACTTTATTTAACAGGAGGCAATCTATCCACTGTAAATCAAATATCTCTAAGCCAGCCTCAGAACAGTGGCAGGCATAAATCAATGTGTTGTCAAGTAGGCCATATCTAGCCTTAAAGACGTATGTCTGTTCTATAGCTTTCTTTGGTCCATGGGGCATTCATACTGTTTTACTGCAAGGAGCACTTCATGAGCTAAAATCCCTTAGAGTAATCACTGTGTTCCTGGAACAGCTCTTCAAATCAGGACTACTTTTGAAGCTCTGTAAATATAGGCATATTTTCTGATACACACTGGTCATCAGCCGCAGTGCAGAGGGTACTGCATAAGGCTTAAACCCAACAGGAGCATTGTATATCCACTCCTCTCAGATGTCAAGAAGATACTGACTCCTCTGTGAGCATCGCACATTTATCATAGAGATTAAGAGGAAGACATCATGGCTGAAAAACAAAGGTGTGATTTAAAATAAGGAGAACCTAAGGCCTTGTCCCACAAGGGCTTAAATACACTCTCAATTCCAACTGAAAAAAAGAGAAAAATTAAGGAAGCTCAGCATGCAGTACAAATGGATCCTTAGATAGGGTGCAATTAACAGAGAAGCTGATACAGGTTATCAGATGAAGATCCACATTCTGAGGCTTTATAAAGCATGGGGTGCAGTGGGTAGTATCTAATACTCCAGAGATAAAATGGTTTCATGAGAGCCACACCCCCAAAGTTGCCTTTTTAGCAAGTGTAATAGGGCTTTTTCGGTTTCATAAAGTATCTTGATAACTGGAAAGTGCCAGTTAATGGTACAATGTTCCAACTATGAATTTTACAAAGATTAATCTACCCCTTTAGGATCCAAGGGAGCCAATCAAAGGCCGCCCAGTCTTCAATGTTTTACAGTCTCTGTGGGCACAAAGCTCAGCTGAAACTACTGTTCAACATCCTAAACTGTCATCTTCATCTTCTTCTAGCATAAAAATACATATTTTTCCCCATAATAAAGATTTTTTATAATAGCAATAAAGTAACTCTAGAGAACATGGTTGTCTTGAGATAGCTTAACTGTGTGTGGTTCCTCATAACGCCCTGGGGACCCAGCCACCTCATAATAATCTCTTTCTTTACCATGCCTTGCTTAATTAAGGAGTGAAGCCAAAAGGTCAATGCAGGATAAAAATGTAAATCTCAAAGTTTTCATCTGGACACTAACTAATATCATAAAGCATATATAGCGTGCTCTTCACAAAGCTCAGTACGTTAGCAGACAGGAAGTGGAATTTGCCTTATGAGCTCAAAATTTTAGTGGCTTAGCAAGACAACAAATAAAAAAGTTTCTCTCCTTTTCTAGAAAATTGTATGTTTCTCCTCCAAAGGATGATTACTAAGTTATTCACTTATTCACTAATTAAGGGGTTTTCTTCAGCCTCGTTCCTCACTTTTATATATACGATATATGTGATAAATATGATAGCTTTACAGTATTTGTGTAGACATAACATTTCACTTATTTTTGTCTATATATACTGAATGCTGTGCATGCTACTCCAGAGAGACAGACAATATGGTATTACAATCTTCTCATTGTTTTTCCAGGTCTCGAATGAAAGCAAGCATAATTATAATTCCAAAACTTACAACTACATTGGAATATTGATGTGATAATGGGCAACACATTTTGGCAGCTGTTTATCTTGTTGGTTGCTTAACCATTTTCTTTCTGATTGTTGTCTGATGTTAAAAATACACTGGCATTCAATCTGTACATATCTCAGACACAGTTAGATATATATATATAAAAACTTAAGTCTCAGATCCTAAGTTGTTTTTATTGTAAGCAACAGTTGCAGAACAATAAATGTTTATTTAGCTTTTAGAAACGAAGTATTTAGATTTCATTCATGGCTTCAGTAATCAATCTAATGATGTGATTCTGCTAGGGAGCCAATTATGTGCCTTCCTCCCCTCCTTCATTCTAGTTTGATCAGTTGATCTGGATTTAGATGAGATTAATGATATTAAAAATACAGGGGCTTTTCTCCTCAGTAGAAAAGAGGCTCTTAATGTCCCTTCTCTTTTAGAATAGCAATGTTATTCTAACAAAGCTTATTTACCCCTGCAACCTGTGTGCATGCTGTTTTGGCTGGATATTCAATTGTGAAATATGTTTCGTTTTTATTTTTCTATGGAATCATTGCTGTCAGTGACACACTTAGGAATCTGTACTAGGACCGAGAAGAATTTTCATTAGGCAGTATATTGAAGTATGTACAACTGTAGCTGTTTCACAAGTTGGCTCTAAAATAAGAGAATGTACTTTCCCTTTTGGTTCTGTTCCCTCTTAGACACTAAACAGATACTTTTACAATTTTTATATAAGTTTTCCTGACAGCCAAAGCTAGGTGAATGTAGCACTCTGGATGTTTTTAAGCTTGTTTCATGTATTATTCAGATACACCACTTCTCTAAAGGTCCCTTCCAACCCTACCATTCTATGATTCTATGAATGCTTTGCTTATCAAGTGGTAGTAGAGATGTTTGTACATTACTTTTGTACAACCAGTCAAAGTCAATCAGGAAACTAAAGGGACAGAGAAATGATTTTTATTTACCTATTATTAAATCTTCCTTTCCTGTTTGGCTTGTGATAGATTATCTACTGGACACCCCAGGGTTGGAAGATTTGCCTTAGTGTTGATTTCATTTTGCAAATTACTAAAGGTCCATAAAGTTTAGAGCAACTCCCTGCTCTTTGGGGTGCTGCTGAGATATCTAGGAGGATGTTATGGGTTATGAGGTTATCAGATGTGTTCAGGTGAGTACAATTTAAGTTGAACTCCTAATCAGGTGAGTTCCTACTTTAAGGTAGACTTAACACATTCTAGGGATGTCAAATCCATCCATTTGAGATGCAAACCTTAAGCTAGGCAATGAAAAATATGCCAATGAGCATCAGAATGGGCAGTTGAATCTAGCCCTGAAATGTTAGCTGCTTTGCCATTACCATTGTGAAATTTCCTTCAAAATGTTTAGGTCCTTCATGATCAAGTCCCTATTTGTATTCACAAACTGAGCAGTCTGCAATCACATAAGCACTCTCAGCTCCAAACCGAAGGAGGCAACAGTGTGATCAGCCACCTCAGCTCCATGCCCATTCAGTCTCTTCTCTAAAGTGCTAAGCAGTGTGATAATTGTTGTTTATAGAGTGGACAATAGCTCCACTGGAAACTGAAATGATACTTCAAATTGTTTGGAAGAGGCCATCAAGCCTCTGTCAGCTGTGGGTAGCAAGAGAGAAGGCTAGCAGTTCCCTGCTAGAAGGCTGGGAATTCCCCAGAATCCATGGAGCTCTTGATTTAAGTCACAGAGGACTTCAGCTGTAAAACTGAGAAATTTTAAAACTGTAAATTCTATATTGTCTGTTCTTCTGGCTGTGTGTCCTGATGAGCTGACAAGCAAAAATTTTCTAGGAATACTAGGAAGAGGTTAAGAAAGATATCAATAATTAAAGCAAGCAGATAGAAGACAGCTGGAAGAATTCCTTCTGTTCACCAGGCAGTGAAAGGCAATAATGGTGATGGAAAAATAAAGCCTCTAAAAATTTATCACAAAAAACCCCAAGCTACTTCAAACACACATCCACATGCATTTCTTGAGAGAGCCTTTAAAAATGGTGTGAACTTCCCCCGGGATTTCAGCTCAGAGCAAACTGTTCCAGAAGTCCACAAAATATTAGCCCCTAAAATTATTTTGCTGTCATTTTATACTCATCTCCTGTTTTAGGGAGACCAAAATCAACCAATAAAATTGTAAAGCAAAGTAGAAACAAATGAAAGAAAACCCCATACCAACATCAACGTCTCTCCCCAAGGTCTTTGTTTTCAGGTCTTAGAAAACTTATTTCTGTTATGCTTCTAAGCAGATCAAAATGTATCAGAGAGATCACACTAGAGGTTGCTCCTTGTGCATCTTTTCTTACCTGTATAAGATCAAGAAGACTTGAAGCATTAGGACTTGCTACTTTGGTGCTAATGCGCTTATGACAGCACTTCTTCTAGCATCTCTTTTGTGATACCTGGTGATGCCTTGAGTTTGCCATATTGTCCCTCAAGGAAAGGAAAGCAGAGCAAAACTTGAACTCCAAATAATTCCTAATGATTTTATGCACGTCCAAAAGAAAGAACACATTGACATAGTTGTATTTGTTTCCTCCTTGAGGGATATACTTTTGAAATCAAACAATTATCTCCAAAACCCAAAGTATAAATCCTATCAGATAGTTACTGTATGGTGGCAGGCCATATTTCTAACTCCAGTTAATGATGACTTATTAAACATTGTTTCCCAGAAGTTAATTACTCCTAGGTGTGGCTGAGAATTTAGGATTCCAATCGCATTTCATGGGCAGTGGGAACAGTGTCTCAGCTAATGAAAATCCTTTTTTGCAATGCAGAGCAGAAGAAGCAAATAGGCTGCTGATTTGATTTGAAGACCACTGATTTCTTGCGTGAGGATCTGTTAGAGAGTAGTATGTTTAGTAGCATATTCATCAGGTACTGGAGATTAATTTGTGTAAAACTTGCTTAAATTAAATGTATGCACTCTGAGGTACCTATACGTTTTAGAACAAAGAGCTGAAAGAAAGTGAAAATATCCTATTAAATACCATTTAAGAACCGCTTTAGCATTTGTGTAGGGCCTCATTAAAGCCACCATTCCTGGAATCCAGGCAAAACACTTTGCACAATTCAATTGTTGTTTCTACAACTAATTATTTTTATTTTCTAATAAATGCCCTGTGCCATGAGCAAAGAGCAGATTTTTTTTCCCTCCCTTTCATTTAGCACAACTCAAATGCTTACAATAAAGGTGAGTGCATTTTACTGCTCTTTGGCTTCAGCTAATTTTGTTCTATAACAACATCAATTAGACTGGTGTAGTCCCAATTTCTCCCCCTCATTTCCAGCTGCTGAACTTGAATCTCTCTCAAAAGTACTTTCTCCCTTAGCCACAGTATTTTTTTTATGTTGCAATAAATAGATTGTTGTTTGATTTAAATAGAAGAGATGAGAAAGCAACCAAACAGGCAGCTTCAGAACAAAACTTGGGACATGAAGAGACACTTCAAGCCTTTGCTTTTCTACTGATGAAGCATTCCCTATTTATGAAAAATAAATTAATTCCCTGCTTATGTTTGCCATTTTCCTAGTTATATGTATTTTCACCATTAATTAATGGAGAGATGAGAGACGGCAGGACAACAAGCCCTGAGCAATATGAATGGATGCTTGGGCTGACTGAATAGCTTTTCTCCTTCAAGCATTGTTTTAGGTGGTGGCTGCATGAAGGAAAAGACTCTTTCTTCTTCTTTGTGAAGCATCATAAGCGGCCGCTAGAGACCTTCCCATGAGTCTGAATAAAGGGTATGGATCTTACCAACATGCACATCATTAGCAGAGCAGATAATGTTCTGCAAGGAAAAAAGATAACAAATTATCTTTTTACCTAAATGAAAGAAAAATCTTTATGGAGACTGTGGAAGAGAGGCAAGTTCTTTCTAGCTGTCCAGCTCCAATGAACGTTTATTGAAAAAGGCTATGTATGAGTACTGATCTGGGTTATGAACTGTTTTGAAAGTCCTCCACTGTAGGACTTTGGTCTGGTTTAGATGTTCGATAGGTGGTGAGACCTTATCTATCGTGAAAGTGGAAGAGGTCTGAGAGAGAACAGCTAGGTTTTTACCATCCATGTACACAGTGTGTGCTAGTTACTTGTTACAGGATTAAACTCTATTTATGGTTAGATGCCAAGCAAATTTCATCCCTCTGTTTAGTTAGGATATGGCTAAAAGAAGTAAGAAGCTACAACTTCTTCATATTTTATGAGTGCAACAACTGGAGAGGGGAAAATCCTCCATACTGCTATACCTCATGCTCTCTGTGCTAAAAATGTTTCAGGCTTTGAACAGCATTTCACATGATGAGACCTAAACCATAGTTGAGAACTTTAGGACAGACAGCAGTATGTCTAAAGATCTAACATTAGTGACAATAAGAGTAAATTTGAGCACTAGAACAAAGGGGATTGCAAAAGCTGCCAGAGAAAGTTCCTTAAAAATGTGAGGCTTCTTTGATCCGCACAAGCTTGTCACAGAGCTATGTAATAAAGCTAAGTCATGTGAATTTGTAGTTAAAAGATGAACCAATTAGAGCCTGAATAATTTGTGATATAACTGATAACAGGTCAAAGCAAGGTTATTGCAGGAAATGGACTTGACTTTGCAAAGAACATTGGATATTTGCAGGGCTAGTGAAAACTGCTTCTCAAATTAAAGTGTTAGTAAGCAGTGAAAGAACAGAAGTGCATCTCATTAAAAATAAATATCAGGGCATGCAGTCAGAAGACTAGAGTACAGAAAACAGCCAGTGAAAGAAAAACAATATAATGAGTGCAATATTACATATATGATCGGAAAGAAACCATATGTTTAGTTCGCATTCAACTGTGGACATTTCTTAAATAACAGAAGATGTTTTAATGTACCTTTAGTATTTAAATAATGCAAAAGAAGAATCAAAATTAGGCCCAAATTGTGGCTCAGTTATTCACAGAACAGTCAAAGCTGTCAATGATATGAGACAGAAAGTCACACTAAATAATCTGTAGCACAACAAGCACAATCTCCTCTGATGGGCTTCCCCTAACAATACAAAAAGTCTATGTGATTTTCCCAGTCTCAAATCACATCTCTGGGTGCATCTGCCATCAGAAATGAACGTCCATAAAAAATGATGATCACCTTCTCACGGAACTGATCTTCTGCACACACGAAGTAAAACCCCCACCACACTTCTCCCTGGCTGTATATTTTACAAACAGTTCAGGACACAAACCCTGCTGCCTGTGAGATGACGCAAAGGAAGCATAATGTAAAAGGACCCAGTATCACATGAAAAAGGCATGATCATTTTTATTTAAAAATCTACACAAGCACTATCAAAAGCTGCAAGAGGCACGTATATTCAAGTATGTAAAAAAATATACTGTAATTACAAATGGAGAAACCTTCCTTTCCCACAACTAAAGCTGTGTTATAAGAAATAGAGGGCTGTAAGTATACAGCAGAGATCTAAATAACACGTATTCTTTTTCCTTTAAAAATAAAAAGTAGTGAAGACATTTCATTTCTAACATAGATTTGTGTAGTGGACACTTCAAAAATTTTCCTCATACTTTGGAACCACTGGTCCTGGAGCTGCTTATTCTTTTTGCCATATTTGGGTGCTTTGCCATCATGATTATACCTTGGCCTGTTTGGCTCTACCACACCTGTACTAGCATGAATGCAGTCAAAGTAACATTTCACGTGGAAGAAAGCAAAGGAACTTTATGAAAAAGCAAAAGCTATTTAGTCAAACTGTATTGGGTTTATGTGACAAGGTTTTGGTGGCAGGAGGGCTACAGGGATGTTTCCTGTGAGAAGCTGCCAGAAGCTGCCCCAATGTCCAACAGAGCCAATGCCACCTGGCTCCAAGATGGATCTGCCACTGGCCAAGGTTGAGTTCATCAATGATGGTGGTAGCACCTTTGTGATAACGTGTTTAATACAGGCCAAAATCTGCTGCACAACAGCAGCTGGGAGAGAGAAGTAAAAACATGTATGAGCAACTACTCTGCAGAAAAGGTCAGTGAAGGAGAGGTAGGAGGCACCACCCTGATCAGGTCACACAGGAATGCATCCAGGTGGGTTTGAAAACCTCCAGAGAAGGAGACTCCACACCCGTTTGTCCTGTCACTGGATACAACAGAAAAAAGGGATGTCCCAACCTNCAGCATTCCATGGAGGAGCCCATGCCAAAACAGGCAGATGTGCCTGAAGGAGGTTGTCACCCACTGGAGAGTCTGTGCTGGAGCAGGTTTAATGGAAGGACTTGTGACTCTGTGGGGTACCTACACTGGAGAAGATGGTTCCTGGAGCCCTGCATCCCACGGAAAGGACCCAACCTGGAGTATTTCATGCAGCACAGGAAAAGGACTCACGCTTGAAAATTTCATGGAGGACTGTCTCCTGTAAGAGGAACTCTATGCTGGATCAAGGGAAGAGGGTGAGGAGTAAGAAGTACCAAAGATGTGTAATGAATTGACCACAATCCCCATTCCCTATCTACCTGCACTTCTTAGGAGAGAGGAGGTAGAAGCTGGGCCTAGTTAGAAGGGAAGAGTTGGGGAAAAGTGTTTGTTTTGTAAGATTGGGATTTATTTTTTGTTATCCTACTCTGATTTGATCGGTAATAAATTAAACTAACATCCCCAAGCTCAGTCTGTTTTGCCTCTCATGGTAACTTCTGAGTGATCTCTCCCTATCTTTATCTCAACACATGAGCTGTTTATTCCATTTTCTTTCCCCTGTCCACCAGAGAAAGGGAGCAATGGAGCAGCTTTGGCGGGCACCTGTAACGTGGCACCCAGCCAGGGTCAACCCACCCATAAACCCATGGCTGAAAGGAAGCACCACATGGGAAGCACCATAAAGCAATTTTCACATGAAACCATGTACAGAGATGAAAAGGGCATATTTTCAATAAAATGGCTGTACTGTCCCCTTAGGAGGTTAACCCAGATACCGCAGCATCCTACCAGCTGCATCAGTGTTCTCTATTGTTTTTATGTTCAGATATTGGGAAGCACCACATTTCCAATGAGAAGACTGCCGAAAGCACTGTGCTGGCAGCAGCTTTTTGCTTTCCCTCTTGCTTTACAGGTTGGTCAGAGAAGTTGTCTTCAGAAGCAGTGCAATGAACTGAGACTTACTTGCAAACTCTTCTTACAGCTATTAGAGGTCCAGAATGAAAAAAGGGTAAGAGAAAATGGATGAATGTACTCCACATATTAGGAAAACTGAAGGCAAGCATGAAGTCTTGAAGAAAAATATGCAATAAAAAGCAACAGTGTTAAAGGGACACCAAAAACTCAGTCACAGGTTTCTGCCTGGTTGAAAGAAGCATTTTGAAAATGCAAACATAAAAGATAATATCTGTATGACTCTGAAAAAAGAACGGGTTTTTACTTATTTTTTACTTCAAACATATCAAATCTGGTGCTTGGTAAACAAACTGCACCTATTTGAAAAATAGATAGAAAAGCAATAAAAATAAGTGTAAAGCTATAAAGAACTGCTTTGCCAAAAGGGCTCTGAGAAAGGACAGAGGTGTTGCCAAGAAAGATATGGGGGAACGTAGCAACATTGAAGTTTGTGTTTGGAAAATCAGTAGCAGAGATCATGTTGTTTTGCTGCTTAATTGTTTGTTACAAAGCTTTTACGTCTCCTAAGAATGATATAGTTGTGGCCAGCAAAACAGGCAGTTATTGTGCTATACAAATCCACCACAGAATTTCTTTGTTCCTCTGAAAAGGCAGGAAAATTTAGTGGAATAAAAGTCAGAGGCTGGTAGCTACCACTTAGTAGCAACTATCCGAGTACTGGAAAGTAGGTAATCGTAATTCAAAATATACACAACTCTGCATCTTCATAATTGTGTGTTTGAGCACTTCACAGACCAGAAGAAAAGGTAGAAACTTGGCTAGAAGATAGGAGCATGGGAAAGAGCAAAGAACACAACTGAACAAAACCGGTTTTTGTGACACTGTCCAAGTATATAAAGCTAACCAAGTACTGTGTAGGATGAAAAGTCAACTGGATTTTAAATACTCCTTGCACATGTCCAGGGGGAAAAACACTCCAAAAACCACCTGGAAACCCCCTCATCTGTGTCTTAAAGCTAGATCTGTTGTACTGTATGTCATTGATAAAGATTATTTGCTGGACTTATGAGTTCTAGTTTGGTTTGCAGCCTCTCCACCTACCCAACTCCATGGCTGCACTGTCCCTAGTGTAGATAGCTTTCTTGTGCCTAAACTGAGCCTTGCTATATTACTTCCTATCCAATGGGATTGTGGGGAACAAGGTACTCTTTCAACTTCCCAGGAGTCTTTTAGGTATTGCAAAACCAGTGGCGTGTTATTTAAGAGTCTTGTTTATCCGTCATGTAGAAATGATACAGCCTCTGCATCAAAACGTTGGACCTTTGTGATGCCATAAACAGAGGAAAAGTGGTATCTTGCCTGGGGAGTAGAGCACAAGAAGCCTGGTAAGTCAAAACACTGCAGGCTGACTGTGAAACTGTCCTCTTGCTCATGGTGCAATGTTGTACGTGCTGTATGTGTATGCAGTTGGATCTGCACCCTAGATGACAAATCCAGAACTGTTCTTTGGCCGTCATCCACAAAATTTCCAAATTGCATAGCCAAAGAGAAAATCTACCCTTGACTGGCTCAGCCCTAAAGAAAATAATTTATTGACTTCTCATTGCCACTGAATTCATGTAAGGGATAAGCAGTAAAGCACAATATACAATGACCACAATCTCACCTCAAGTGATAAAATCTGCTCAATATAATGACATTCTTGACCAAGCTTGCAGTCAGATGACTCTCCCTACCTGCAAGCCTTCAGGTACAGAGAGATGCAGACTTTCCATTTGTCTCAGCTTTTAAGGTGTCCAGCTGAAGATGGCCTAGGTATTTTCTTCTCAGAAGACTATGAATTGAACTGAGAAAATCAGGTGCTGTCTATACTTTTCAGTAACATGAAATGCATTTAAAATTACTCATTGCTTCTGATAACGTACCCCATAAACATTTTCTACATAACTGCTTGTTCTCATTTGTGAGTTTTTCCTCCTGATGCCACATTAGGTGCATATCTGTCACACACCTGAAATTACTTTTAAAAGGATGGGGGTATAGCAATAAAAGCAGAAGGGCAGCCAGTCACTCTAGATTATGATTTACTGGTTTTCTGAATTTCTCCCTGTTGCCCCTAATACATACATTGTGCAAAACACTGTTGCAGGAAGGATGCCACATAAAATACTCCTACACAGATATCAAAGGTGGTGACATTTTGGTTTCAAGAACACTGTCTCTATACAGCAGTTTTTAAGACTTTTCACCTTTTCTGGGTGAGTCACTTGCCCCTTACTTTGGTTTGAGTGTTGCTTGTGACTGTGACCCAGAAGGAGGATACTTGGCTTGCCAGAACACCAGAGTTGGCTTTAATTTTAAAGCTATCAGCGTATCCTTAAAGACATTTCCAGATGTATTTCTGGTGAAGGAAAGACCAGCCCTTGGTTGTTTGCCAATTTGCACTGAAAGCAGCTTAGTAAAATGCAGTTTCTGTGATTTATTATTAAACTGTGAAGAAATTATTAATCATTCTAAACATGAGAAATAACTCATGGGTTTCTTCTCTTGGTTTCACTCAACTTCAACTGTCCCCAAAGACAATTATTATTTATATTACAGCAACACCTAGAGGCTCCTACTGAAATCAGAGTGCTACTGCACAAAGTGCTGTGCACACCCACAGAAAGCTACCATCCTGCCTTATATCCTGTAGTCCAAATTGGTCAGCAAAAGAAAGATGAGCAGAGGAGGCTGTAGGAGCCAAGGCAAGAGGATGCACCTACGCTGACATGGGTCATAGTGCTGGGATGCTCCTTTGGCATTTAAATATGAACCCAGCCATTTCACCATGGCTGGTGAAATGCTCTTGGAGATCATAGCCAAAACCAAATGGACATTGCTGCTGCATAATGCTGGGAGCCAAACTGTAGAAAACAAAGTGCTGGGGCAGTCCTTACAGTCACCAGTGTAAGAAAGCACCTACTCGGGCAAACACACTCCAAGACTCAATGCTATCACATCCCAGGAGGGATTTGAATCCAGAGCAGTGGTTAGAAGGAGTTTGAGGAAGGACAGCGGTTTGGCAGTTGTTTTTCTCACTAAGATGCCTTGCAACTACTCTGCTTTTGCTGTTTAGTCCTGTGGTAACTGTTCTGGAACTGACCAATGGAAAATCTCTGGGCTTGCTTTTTCCCAAGCTGCTTGAGATTAGAGAGGGCTAACAAAATGTAACAAGGATTGTAAATCACCCAGCAGCATTCATTCTTTGATGGCTCCAGCCTTTATTAGCAGAGAGAGCACTAGATCTGAGGCTAAATCACTAGTTGGAGAGAACGCAAGCAGTCAAAAAGCAAGGGGTACCATATCTGACTTGCAAGTTGGATGTGTAACGAGAACGATTTGGAGATACTGCAAAGAGCAAACTGATCCTGGTGGTAGTGTCAATAGCCTCCCCTGTGAGCACTAATTATATTATTACAAAAACAGACTAACACAAAACTAAAGCACAGAAACATACATTTAAGTTCTGGCCAGAAGCCAGAGTACTCAAGACATGTTTTTCATACCAGCTGATTTATGATACCATGTTATTTGTTTTGCTGGAGTCCTCAGGAGCACTAACCATCAACCTGCATCCTGCCACCATCCATGCCATGAAAATGCAGAAGGCCAACACACCACCCATACCCAAAGAGCTCACAGAGCAGGTGCAAGTTCAGAGGCATACAAGGCAGCCTACGACGGTGTAGCTGAGTGAGCTGGGCATTCGTCTCCAGGTACCCATGAGTCCAGCCGTTGTCAAGGCAGAAGAGAATTTTGAGAGTTTTGAGGGAGAACAGCGAGACTTTACTGATGTTCCCAGTGAGATTGTCATTAAGGAAGAACATAGATTTTTTCAGCAATTTCCCTTTTTTCAACAGTCCTCTTACTCCATACCTACCAGGTGAAATGTTCCAAAACAAGTATATTGCAATGTTATAAAGAAACAGGTCATCCAGACAAGCATCAATAGTTGCTTGGGAGCAAATGAGAACATTACAAACAATACATCAGTCCCTTGCTTGATGCTTCAAGTTTAAGTAATAGCACCTTCCATTTCCTGGGCTGCAAATAGCAAGTATTTGCTAATGACAGCTTAGGAATTCACAAAACAAGGTGGAAGGGGAAAAGCCCCACTTTATTTTTGGCAAATCAGATGATGCCGAAGAACACATTTGTGCGTGTGAGGGGAATGGAGGATGGGCGGGGGCGGGGGGCATGAGGCCAGACCCACATGGAGGGGATTTGTATGCAACGGGAATAAATTGTGAAAATGTGTAAGTGGAGCTGCAGAAGGAAATCTGCAGCCGCCTGAGCCAGGCGGTTGAATGGCAGAGAGGATGGAGGCTATTTGAATACTGATGTGGCCCTCACTTTCTTCCATTTCCATTAATGACATGCTCATCAAGGGCAAACAATGGGACCGGCTGCCTGCGCCTGTCACACTGTGTGGGTGCTGGGAATGCCAGGCTGTCATCCTGGGGCTGCATTTAGAGACCTGCACGCTAATAAGAAGTGCTCTGTGCCGTCAATGCAGACAGGTGCTTCCGAGGCTGGGACATGCTCCATTCCCTTCCCCTGAAACCCTCCTCTCCCGGCCCCCTGACAGACACCATGAAATGCACAAATTAACAGCCCCATCATGTTGGTCTGCTGCTGCCTGCGGTGAAAGCAGAAAATCAAGTTGTCACCCAGGGTGCAGTGATAAAGCCACAGCCTCATTTCTCTGTTGGTGCCCTATAATAGCAAATGCCAGACAGCTGGATGGATTGGGAGGTTTTAGATTAAGGTCCTGATGCACTTTGGCCACTGAATTAGCAGTTGCTGTTTTCATGCAGATTATTTGCGTGCAAAGCAAACATCTGGAGAAAGCAAAGGCTCCAAGGTCAGATATTCAATGCTTCTTTCCTCTAATGAACCAGAAGTAACAGAAATTATACAGTGAATTTGGAGAAAAAACTCCTACGCCCCCAGCAATGAGAAAGTAAAAACTCTCCTTGGAGTTGCCTTTAGAGACCTTCCCAGAAAATGCACAAGACTCTGTTTGCAAGCATTTGCCCATGGCCAAACTGAACAAGACCATCAAAGCAAGATGAGCTCATAATTTTACATCAAAGGTAGCTGGAGGAAAGTCACAGCAAGTCTTTCTGGGAAGGCAAAGAGGAGGGTGAACTCTCCGAAGGCATTTTTATTTTCCTAGTGCAACATTCCTCTTTCACAGTGGGCTCTTCCCACAGCCACCCAAGTCCTGCTGCTATTAGAGGGTTTAGCTGTTTTCACACGTGAGTAGCTCAGCCACAGGTGAGAACTGATGCCCAGAGATCACAATCCAAAGTGGGGCCAAAGCCACCCTGAATTTGTACCTGTGCTTATGAATGAAAAACAAGGCCACAATGGAAGCAAAGAACATCATCAATAAAGAAGGTGGCGGTGACAGAGACTGACCACACAGATGTTTGCCCCATAGCCGCACCAGTGATAAGGAATGGAGGGGCCTGAGCCCTTCAGACTTCAAGGAGTTTAATGACATAACGGCCTGAGAACTTCAACATAAAACAGGAAGAGCAACTAAGGAAACTTACAACATAAAACCCCCCTCCTGTCATTTTTATAGTAATAGTAAAACACTTTATTGAATTTATGAGCTACATAATGACTATGAAGAATGTAACTTGAATTAGAACCAACTCAGAAGTATAATATCAACTATAAACCCTTTTCTATTACCCCATCCCTTTATCATCATCCTACCCTGCTCTTTTTAAACCAAGGAATATTGCCTACTTCAGAATTTAGTCGGAGATCCGTCTCCTTACTTTTCCATAAATCAGGCAAACCCCCAATGTCTGTAATAGACACGGGGCAAAAAAATCAACGCATGTCTCAGGAGCAGATTTTACAGCTACAGTTAAGAAACAATTGGGAAAAAAAACCCAAAAAAGCAAACAATACTTCTGTGAAGGTTGCACCTGGGAATGCACGAGGGAATATCCAGAGGGTTTTGGTTGTGAAGCTGCGTAGCAAGGTGCAGCACAGTGTTATTACACGGTTCAGACCCCCAAACACAAGTCATCAGCACAGACCTTCAAAACAAAAGCACAATCTCACGACACACCCCTGCAGAGGTGAGAAGTCCATTTAGGGGCAGATGCATTACCGGGACTTTGAGGCACCCTCACCGGAGCTCTTTCAGTCCCAGGATTCTGACATGAGTGATAAAATCTGCGCAAAGACAGAGGATGCATTGAGCGGCTGCTTATAACCAGATCCATTATTTTTGCAGAGGAGTTTGTAAATGAATGATTGTGGGGGAGGGAAATGTACATAACACAGCTAAAGCAGCACGTTTTACTGTGTTTTCTGATTCCATTTTACTCCTTTAGCCTCTTTGGTCCCCAAGGATTTTTCTGAAGGGGCGATAAAATAAAATGGGTGAAACAAAGCCATAAGCCAGTTAAGTCTGAAAGACATGTCATCTCATCTAAAAAGAAGAAACGGACCATTTCCATGCCTAGGGCTGACAGCAACGCCTGAGCTAGCAATAGCGCTATTCCATTTGATTTATAGAATAATGGGGTGACAAATGATGACAAAAATAAACTTTTACTGCACTGAACTGCTCCTTTATTTATGAAATTTGGCCAAGTAGTGAAATCTTTTATCTGCAAGTTGTAACATGGAGTGGAAACGAGCGATTATGGTGTGGTAATAGTAATCCAGTGATGGAGGCCGAGTCAGTTGGAAATGGATTGAGGTAAAATAACTACCGCACCATGATAAATGTGAACAGCGCTTTGCTGACAGATGATCTAACAGGTGTTCATAACAACTATATAAGAGGATTTATTTATGACTAGCCACAGCCGCAGCACTGTAAATCAACTCCAGCAGCTGCACACCGCTGAAACCAAGTCCCTGATGGAGGAACAGTGCAAGAACCCAAAAGAACACAATTCACTCCAGAATCTTAATCATCAAATAACGTGTTTTTTTAAGCAATTAAACCACAGTGCAGAAATCAGCATGACTTTCAATTTTGTGAAGCTGAGCCACCAACTAACTTTGTCCAGACCCAGGCATTGGCAGAGGCCCACAGATACAGTTGGTGCAGAGCAGTTTCCCAATGTCAAAGAAGTGTTCCTTTTAAATTTTTTAAATTTTTTCCCAATAAAAGAAGCCGCTTTGGTACTGCTCTTGCATGGTACTGAGAGCGCAAGAAGAACAAAAAGTGCTCCTCTCTTTGTCTGACCAGCCTGTACCCTCACTTACCTGTGCTGAATCAGAATGTCTTGGAGGGTTTTGCTCCAAGGCCTGTCAGTGAAATGATCTGATCACCAAAACCAACTCCAAATCCCATTAAAACACTGCAGTCTCACAGAAAAAGTTATGGGATCTTTAAATCATCCTGCCAGTTTGCTTTAGAGCATGGGTCTGTAAACATTAAAAGACAGACAGCTCAGGAAAGAATGAATGGTACTACATGGGATGGATACCTGCTTTTTGTCAGAATTGGAAAAAACAGTCTAAAATACCCAACTGAATTGGTAAATCTCTCATTTTTAATACCTCCCTCACAACTGATGCTTTAGAGTCATACAGAATATCATTTACTTTCCAAACAGGACTCAGCAAGTGCTGGTACACTGATACACATGCAGAGTGCATCTAAATGCCTAAATATCCTCAAATTTACAAAATCAGGGCAAAACAAAATGAAAATGATGGGAAATAATGATGGGAAACACTCTGGGATCAAATTATTCTGTGTGTGAAACCCTGTCCACAAAGAGAAGAAATTGTCCCCTGCAGTGAGTTACTTCCAAGTACCATGCAGAAGATTTGGAGGTTTGCAGGGCTTCGTGGCAGAGCCAGCTGGCCCTTGCAAAGCCACAGCACCCACATGGGTCTGCTCAGCATTGCTGGGAGTGGAGGCTGTCACAACAGGGAGGCCTTTCACGTAGGCAATGGTGTTCAGCCCACACCTCTCCTGCACTTGGGATTTAATTACAAACCTCTGTGAAATCCTCAGCCCTCTCTAGAAGCCCTAATCCCATGTCATTCATACCTCTGCAGCCCAGGAAAGAGGAGTTGCTGCCTGGAGTGCAGCCCACTTGCCTTCCTCCTTTGCCCAGGTAGGCTGCCTGCTGTCCTGGCTGTGGGAGCAGGTCTACGCTGGGCACGGGGGCGGCTGCAGGGTGGGCAGGGGCCACTCCACCTGCCCTGGAAAGCTGCAGCTACCAGGCCTCATTTTGAGGGGCAACTGTAGCCATTGCTACTTGCTGGCAACCTTGGCTGCCCAGCTGTCAAAGCCTTGTGAACACGGATGCATTGTGTACATGGATGGCATGTGGCTGCTGCTGGTGCTTGGAGGTGATAAGCAGCAGATATTTTGGTCAGACACGGTGTGTTGCAGAAGCAGAAGAACCAACACTGCCTCTCCCAAGGCTTCTGTCCTCCTTGTGCCTCCAATGCCCACTCTACTCTAGCTGCCAGACTGGAGATGCCACCATGAGCCTGACCTGGCGAGTGTCCCATGGTCCAAGATAAGGCTGAACGTCTGCAGGGCAGCTGGAAGCACCAAGGGAAGCACCCCTCGCTTTTACTAGCCATTTTCCTCACTCACCTGCCATTTGCCATAGCTAAGAGCTGAGTGGCTGCCAGTGATGGCTGGTACAAACGGAAGCCATCTTTCCACTGCATGTCTAGAGTCCACCAGTGTTTTTACAGGGTGGAGTGAGGTGGAGTGAGAAGGATCCAAGCACTCCAACAGCTCATGCTCTTTCTTGAAGGATCAGGGAGGCTTGTTTGTTCTTTTTGCAAGGCTCAGTCTAAATCCTTCCCATCAAAGAGGAAAACCATGTCTGGATTGAGCCAGAGAGGAGTATGAAGATATGTGTGGTGCCTCACAACATACGTGCTCCATTAGATAGTGTTAAGTGCAGAGCTGCTGCCTTCTTCTCTCTACTCTGAAAGCCATCACTGGGAAGGGTGTGGAAAAGAGGAGGCAAGTCACCAGGAGCAGGGTGAGAGCAGACCAAGACCTGGAGAGAGCTGGAAAAGCAGTGATGAAAACCAGAAAAATTCATTTTTGCCCTCTCTCTTTTGCTGTATGTATAGGAGGGAAAAGATGTTTAGAACAATGTTACTTGTAAAGATATGTGTATATGCGCCAGAATGTACACATCAATTTAAATGGATCAGGATTTGAGGCAGTATAGTCACAGCATGTGCTCAGAACTACCAGTCACTGAAGAGTATTCCACCTTCTGAAGCAAAACCAGATAGCTGTCAGACTGGAAATCGTGGCATTCACCATCTCTTTCTCTTCCAAACAATGGTTCAATGGACTGTGCTATATAAATCGCAACAAGTATACGAGGTAAGAAGAAAATAACCTGAACAGAAGCCTTGCCTTTATCAGGGTTGTGCACAAAGGCTCCTAAAAGCAATGAAACAACACTATGCAAACACAATAAAACCTGGTGTCTGCACCACAAAACATTTAATGTAAGTGTTACAAACCCATGCACTTTATGATAAAACAAACAAACATATGGTGAAGGAAAAGGAAGACTAACAGAAAATGAAGGGAACAGAGGCCAGTCGTCATATGCTTGTTTCAGGCACACAGTCAGATTAGGGCTTTGGAGGATTCAATCTTACTGGAATCCTAGTTTGGGCATTTAAGTCTAAGTTAAAATTAAGTCAAGCATGTAAGATACTATATGAAAAACTAGAAAGTTCCATAACTTAATGTTTAAAAAAAATATTAACACAAATTATCGTAATGGACCATTCCAATACAAAGTGTGCAAAAGGATTTAATCCTATCACCAAATATCAGTAGTTAGCCTAAGCCTCAGATCTGGAGGATTTACAGCCCTTATTGTTTTTTGTATCCCACTCAATACATATTTGTATATTTCTTTGCTAACACAGAGTTTCAGTTTTGTTCCACTTTTAGTAAACATCGTATTATCTTGTGACAGTGGATGACATGTTGTGTTCAAATGGGAAAAAAAAGTTAATTCCTTCCTCCAATTTATATATATATAACTTTAGAAGTGTTACAGACCACCACCTTCTTCCTGAGTAAATAGAAAAGATCATCAGGAAAGCCCAATTTATCTTTTCTATGCCATTCATTATTTCATTTACTATATCATATCCATGCTTTAAAAACACTTTCATTACTTCCACTATCCTTTCACACCATATTCTATTTATATCTTCCATTATTTTGTTCCTAGCTCTAGATTCACTTCTATTTCTATTTTTCTTTAGAAATTAGTTACTAGATTTAAAGCAGGGTATGCAGGAAAAAAATACATTATCCTTTTATAAAACATCATAAAATATGAAAGGAAGATAAGAGGAAAAAAATGTTATTTTGACTGTCATGCATCAAGGCTATGTTTATATTTTGGCATGCGTAGTAACATAACAAACCTTCCCCATGTCCTATTCCTTCTAAACAGTTTGAGTTATTCTGGAATAAATTAATTTGAAAACTCAATTATTAAAAAAAGAGGAAAATTCTCCTTTCTCTTCAGAGCAGGGAATATGGGGGGGGGGGGGGCTGACAACCAGAAAACAAAGGACAGTTGTCAATCTCTCATTACACAGAAATTTGCTAATCTGTTTGCCTGTGCTCTTGTTGCATAATTCTTTGATCTGTAACTACCAGCATCAATTCTAAAGCATCATAATAACTTTGGAATCTCTGAGTTTTCTCACCGTGGGCAGGAAAGAATTGAATAGTTAATAAAATTCTACCCAGATTTCCTATTTATATTTCAGTTTGTTAATGTTTTTCCTACCAATCTGTGGTTTCCATTGCATTTGAACCATTCAAAATATAAGTAATTAACCTTCACCTCTCACTCCCTAAACTATACTTCCAAATCCAACTCATCAGCTCTGCAATACTAATGCCTTAGCCTTGTTCCCATGTCCTGAGTCAGGTACACAGCTACTATGTTCCAAGGCTGCCCAGGTCCAGATTCCCACTGAAGCTGACTAGTTAACAGTGCAACACCCCTGACTGAAAAATCTGACCACAGCAGTAGAGCTACTGTGACCTGGTGAAAGCAAGTAACTCTAAAGTGAATTCTACATTGCAATTTAGACTAATGATCTACTTCACATCCTAATAACCTTTAATATGCCTCTATAAATGATGAAAAGTATGGAAGAAAGTGAATAAAAATGATAAATAGCAAACCCAAGAAACTATTGTTAACTACTGATAACTGGCTGAATTATGACTAAGTGCAGCTTCCACTATTAATGTAAGTTATGCACGTGTGCTCATGTTTAGGTTCCCAAAGAGCTGAGCTTCATTCATGCAGAGATACTTCACTATTTAAATGTTCATCTTCAAAGAAAAATTCTCTCCAAATTTTGGGGAGGGCAGCATAAATTTCCAAATCCCACTATCAGCCCAGTTACGTGTATGAAGAGTTACCGAAAAACAGGACCAAGTCACAAAGTGCTGAAAAATTTAAATTAATACCACAAACCTCCCAAATGTCCTTACTATAGATGTACTCTAGGAAGGCAGAAATTACTCAGCAATGTGTATGACTTACAGAGAATTAATATGTTTGACTTTTATTTATATTGTGATATGAGTAGCAGTTCTTGTTTGTTTTCTCCTTTACAAACATGGCTGTTGGTTTTGCACTTCAGTTTTCTCTTGGGAAGCATGGATCTCCAGATTTCTCAATGTCATCACCTTCTTAATGAGCCTTAATGTCAAGTACCAGCTAGACCAGTCTGTATTTTCTCGGAGATGATGGTATTTTCTACAATGAACAATTTGTTGTCTGCTTGAGTAACTTGTACATCACATTTGAAAACAGTAATTAAAGGAAAGGCATTAGGACTTTGGAAAATTATGTAAACGTTGATTAGGAACATGTACATTTATGTTAATGGCATAAGAGTCTTGCTTCTTTGCCTGAGAAATACCGGTATGTTTTGGGTGACAGGAAAACATTTCTCACAGAAGTGCAATTTGCACACCTAAAAACCCAACTCCTCTGTAGAATTTGTCCATGCACTCTGCTACATGTTGGATCTACCTTTTAGTTCTACCCAATTTTAGTAGAAAATTTTAGAAGAATTTTCCAGTGTATAATAATGCAACATTTCTGATGAAACAGTATTTCCAGTCATCCAGAATGCTAAACCAAAACAAGACCATGTTGTCAGCATCCAAGGACCATGAAAAAGTCCTGGTGACAGAGCAAATATCTTCTTTGTGTCAGGAAAACATCTTTAGTGGAGGCATGAGTTACTAGGAAAAGCCATGCTGGAAGTGAGGAGAACTGATATGAAGTGATAAAGCTAGCATCTTCGGTCCTACCTTGTGATCAGGAAAGGTTGCATGGTTACTGGTCTTCTCAGCCTTAATTCAGTAGATATGGCTACAAATGCCATATTTCAGTTTAATCTCAGATGAGTTACTCTCAGTGTTTCAGATTAAAGATCTGAAATATGTATTAAGTCAGATGACACTACCTGCCACAACAGGAAAATAATCAGATTTCATGTAATACTAATTTCTAATAATTCACTCAGTGTTTTATGAATGGTCTGATTTGAAAATAGGCAGTTACCAGTTTTGTTTACTAACAGAAAAGAAACTGCACAGCACAAACATTGGCCACTTCCACAAGAACAGTTTGCTGACAAATATGTAATGTCCAACCTTGTTAATTTTTAATCAACCAGTTATATACAATACTCGCCATCATCATTATCAGTACTCCACCAAAACAAGAAAGAAAGAAGACGCTTCTGCTCATAGCACTACTTTATTGGCACCTTAACAGAAATAGTTGAGAAAATGGCAGTAAGTAGGAACAACGTTCTTAATAGACAAATACAGGCTTACAAGCATTTCCAGAAAGCAAACATCAATTTCCTCTACCTACTGTATATTTACGCTTATAGCAGAATCACAGAATGGTAGGGGGGTTGGAAGGGATCTTTAGAGATCATCTAGCACAACCCCCCTGCAGAAGAAGGTCCACCTAGACAGGGTCACAAAGGAATGTGTCCAGGTGGNCCTTTCCTCATCAGAAAGATGCTCCAGTGACTGAACCACACAGTTGTTTTATGTGTTTCTGGAACCTACCTGCCATTTTAACTCAGTTTTCAAGCAGCATGATTTCCCTTGAGCTTTATTATCTAGAATTTGTCTACTACAGGGGGGAAAATGGGTGGGGAATAAAGGTAGTGGGGGAAGGGCACAGAGGGGGAAGGACTAGGGTAGAACAAATGGGAAATACATTTAAAAGCGCAGAAAACTGACAGTAAAATATATGTTCTTTGGTTAGCAAGCAGAAAAAAAGGAAAGGACTTGCATATATGATAGATACACACTAGCATTCTAAAGCAGAAGACAAGAATGTCAAGAGTGTATTCTTCCCCCACTGCCAGATGGAAGGGCTATTATTATAAATGAAAGGCAGCAGTAGTGGATGCCAGGCACTTTTGTTGTGTGCCAGATTCTGAAGTCCAGATGTAAGCAGGTTACCCCTGGGACAGGACAGGCTTCAGCTCCCGCAGCAGAACAGAACCAATCACGGTTTTCTCGGTGTTTATGACGAGCTGTGCTGTAGAGCTTTCCTTCAGCTCCACTGTGACTAGCACCAGTGACCCACTGTGCACAGTCTTCGCTGCAAACCTGGAGGGGAAAGGAAAAATAAAATGCAAAAAAGAAAAATTACTGAGGATTTTAAGGTCAAAGACTGCTAATATTTCTTTCTGCAAAAGTTAAATTAGCTCAAATATCATAAAATGCCTTCAATTTCATTAATCTATTTCAAAAGATAAACCATAAAATCTCCAAAAATTCCTCAGAAATCATTTGTTGGGCATTGGGTAAATATTTTAGCATTTAAGAAGGACAAAAGAGTAACAAACAAAATGGTGTCTGTAATGATAGAAACGGAATTATTTAAATAATAATTTAAAAAGTAAATTCACACTCTTTAGTTCATGTACAGTACTCCTGCACTCCTGCAAACTTAATTCAGCTGTAAGGAGTTTTCCACGGATAGCTACCATTACTTGGTGCCCCAGAGTAGTAGAATGCTTCCAAAAAGCCGAATGGCTGTACCACCAGAAAAGTCTATCGTCCAGCCACTTTGTGAGTCAAATCAAATGAGAAATAGTTAAAGTTATAAAGATCCAACATGATCATTTGAAATGGTACTAACAGTAAGACACCAAATCATTCCATCAGAGAACTTTTCTCCAGAATATTTAACCTTAAAATGAGCCTAATATTTCACAATTCTGAAAAATCCAACAAAGCAAATATCTCCCTCCGCCCCCCAGATAAACAAAAGTTCAGACTAATGCGCTGTTACTAAATTCCAAGACATGAAGAACCCACTAATTACATGGAATTAAAAGCAAAACTAGCCTTTTAAGCACCACAATTGACTGAAAAGCCATTTTAGGCACAATGAACTTCTGTCAATCCTGTTAATTCATTCTGCATGCACAGCCAGGCCCAAGAGACTGGAGAGAAGAGGATGGCAAGTCTTCCATCTTCCCCACAAGGAACACACCATGCTTTTTTTGCCTTCCTCCCGCCCCTTGGTTACTCGACAACAACAAAGTTGCTGCACATGGGCTTTTGAAAACACTAACAAGTGTAGAGCAGGTCTGTGACCCAGTCTGACCCCACTTTGCAGGGCCAATCTCCTCTTCTCTTTCTGAATGACACGTGTCTGAATCAGAGCCATCTGCCTCAATTTGTGCAACATCTTCAGCCACAATAGGACCCAGTTAGCCCTGACAACAGCTCACAATACAGAAAAATCAAACTGCTGGGCTGACAGCATGCTGTGGGCTATTCAAGAGCAAACCAACTGGTCAGTGTCTCATGTCTGACAATTAGCACGGGCCTTGCAAAGCGCCTACCCAAGCCCTTAGGGATCTGTTTAATTACCATCAACATAAAGGAAGGAGTTTATCAGGAGATACTCAAAAAACTTCACTCCAGACTTAATTAAAATATTAGCCACTTAAGCAAGAAGCAGGTTCTCTTTAAATGAGAAGTAATTTCTGTCTTTTTTTCTTTTTAAACTAAGCATATCAAAATCTCATAACACATTATACTAATTAAGGAAACATGAGGCACTTCTCTAATGTTGCCCATCACAGGTCAATCTATTTCTTTTGTCTGGATTATAGATACATTCAAAGACTACTCCCTTTAATAGGAAGTTCTAAACCAACGTTACTACTATAAAAATTATCTACTTAGCTAGTTATATCACTGATTTCATCTGTTTGCACTGACTTAGAAGATCACTATTTCTCTTGTTGATTTGTACAAAGGGATAATTATAGAAACAATAGTCTTATTAGTCACTTTATTTACTTAACAGTTGTGTCTTGGGACAACACAGAAGCAGATTATGTCTGAGTATGCACATAAATAGGTTAGTAGTTGGCACTCCTGCTGTGTTTCATAGCCCCAAGGCTTGATTTTACCCTCTTTTATTAAAACCTGAAAGTGATACAAAGTCAGCATTCTGTAAAAGCCAAGGTGGCCCAAAGCATCAGAGATGAGTTTTGCCCTGATATTTTTACATGTGGATTTGAAAAATCACATAGGGGATCGATAGTACTTTTCTATATCTCTGAACAAAACACATAAAATCAATAAAATGTGAGTTTGTACACAGTTTGCAAGATGCAAAGGGGTCTGATACGCAGATAATTTCACATAAAGTGTTAGTATGCATACCTAGCAGTGGCTAATTGGTTTGTATCAATGGTCACTGATCCGGATTGCTTAGTGAAGAAAAGAGTTTGAACAAAACAACATGACTTATTTCACAATTAAAAAGGGACGTCCAGAACAAGCACACAATGGGTTTACCGCTGCTTTTGAACGTTGGAAATCAAAATCTGTTATTCCCTTAAAATAGGGAAGACAGGCTGTGAAACTCAATACAGTTATAAAAGGATGAAACAGTTGACTTTGGTTAGAAGACACTAACAGAAAAACTGA